>JAGSMP010003521.1:0-10103 GCA_029286625.1 Parnassius orleans
TGCATCATCAAAAACAAAAACGAAAATATGACAGAGACGAACTTGCCAAAGCACATAAAAACCCTAAAAAAACGTGGGAGATCATTAACAACATTACACAGCGAAAACCTAAAAAAACAAATAACTTGGAACTCCTAGAACTATCCAATACTTCCCAGAATTCTACTAACAAAGTGAATAGCTTTTTCTCTAACATAGGAAAGATTCTTGCGGACAATATCTCACCACCTCCGTCTTCTACAGTAACTAATAACGGTCCTAGCTCATCCTTATCTGCCTATACATCGGCCTCATCTTTTGCTCTACTCGACACAGACTCTTGTGAAGTTCATGCTACACTAATGGGCTTAAAACCAGACAGTGCCCCTGGTTGGGACCACATTCCAGTTAAATTTCTTAAAGCTGCACACGAACAAATTGTGCCAATCTTAAGTTATTTGACAAACCTTTGCTTTGAGCAGGGACTTTTCCCGGATGATTTGAAAGTAGCCCTAACGCCTGTGTACAAGTGTGGGGACAGGTCAGACCCGTCAAACTATAGGCCAATTTCAGTTCTGCCATCTATCTCAAAAATCCTAGAAAGACTCTTAAACTCACGCCTAATTCAATACCTTTCCAAGTATAACATTCTGTCACCTTCTCAGTTTGGGTTTAGGCAGGGAAGGTCTACTGAGGATGCGGTCATGTCTCTAACATCTACTATAGTTGACAAAGTGGATAAGGGTAGCAAATGTCTGGCAGTTTTTCTCGACCTCAAAAAGGCCTTTGACACAGTATCTGTCCCCATACTTCTAGACAGACTCGAAAACATAGGTATAAGGGGAACCCCTCTCGATCTGTTCAAATCCTACCTAAGCAATCGCAAACAAACAGTTAAAATAGGGGAGTTTACTAGTTCAGAAGAAACAATTTCATACGGTGTCGGGCAGGGAAGTGTCCTTGGTCCGACATTGTTCCTTATTTATATTAATAACCTATGCAATATGACTATTGACAGCGGTCGCATATTCTCATACGTGGATGATACTGCTATAGTCTTTGCTGATAAGAATTGGGCTAAAGTTAAAAGGTCAGCCGAAATCGGTCCGTCTAAGATTGCAGTTTGTCTCAAGTGTAACCTCCTCACACTAAATGCCTCCAAGTCCAATTACATATGCTTCACCAAGTATACACACACACAACCACCACTCGAATTCCAAATAAAGATCCACTCCTGTGCTAACTCTCGAATTCCTGATTGCTCTTGTACAAAAATTGATAGGTTACAGTATACTAAATATCTGGGTATCATTATTGACCAACACCTGTCCTGGCATATGCATACTGAACTGATCATGAAAAGGGTTAGGAAATTAATATGGACTTTTAAAACATTGCGACACGTTGCCTCAAAGAACCTTTTGCAGAAAGTTTACGTATCATTAAATCTATCCTTACCTACTGTCTGCCATGCTGCTGGGTGGAACAACAAAAATCAAATTTTAGAACTTGAGAGGGCGCAGCGATCTCTGATTAAGGTTATGCTCTTTAAACCCTATAGGTTTTCAACCCAAAGCCTTTACCCAACCTCTGACCTACTGTCTGTAAGAAAACTTTACCTACTCCACCTTATTCTGTGTAAACATAAATCCCTCCCATATGACCCAAAAAACCGATTATGAGTAGCAGAAAAGCTGGTCGCTCCAACTGTCCCAGTTAGATCTGTTTTGCCAAGAGGCAGTATGTGCAAGCAATCTTCCCACTTATACAACCTATTGAATAAAAAGCTTAACATCTATCCTCTAAAACTCCGTGACTGTAAACTAGCTGTGACTAATTGGCTTAAGACTAAAAGCTACGATGACATTGAGGCTATGGTATCATCGTTACCATAGTCTGTCTAGTAACCAACAGGACCGCAGTAACGAAATCGTTAGTGGAGGAAGCTTTGTCTGACTTCTTCCGATCCCAAGACATTGTCAGGGCTAACCTAAACCTAAACTTAAACCTAAAACATATATCTACACGCAGGTCAACAATATTAACCCATAAACACAATGCACACACACAAACACACACACACACACACACACACACACACACACACACACACACACACACACACACATACACACATACATCCATCACACAAGTGCGCTCCTTATCCTTTTTGTATTTTGTACTTTCTTTTCTTTTATTTTGTTGCCAATTGCATACACTGTATAATGTTAAGTGGAAGAGCGGAGTCACCTAATACAAGCATCTCTTTGCTTAAAAGGTGATCTCCAAACCCTGTATCTTAAAGATTTATGTAATTGAAATAAACATTTTATTATTATTATTATTATTGTCGTAAATACTTCGCACGTAGTTCGTAGCCCTCTAATGTGTAAAAATTTAACGATTAATAGATCTATATTAACTTCCCCTAATAATAAGTTTAAGTCGTCAATTTTTTTAGAAAGACATTGAATGTTTTAACACATAATTTTGTAGTATTTAGGGGCGAAAGGAAGATTTCTCTGGGTCAGTTTTATTTTCTTGACACGTTATTACTGTTAGATCAGAGATATTTTCCATTCGTCGATTTTCACTCAATATTACATCGTCAAATGTTGTTATGAATTCGTCAATGTCGTGCAAATAGGTCTTTAATCCGCGTTTATTTAATTTTCCATTATATATTGAGAACATATTAAATAAGTTAATGTAATTTTTTATATATCTATACAGTAATACTCATCCCGACTGCTCTGCAGGGAGTTGAAGTGAGAGTGAGGCTTCATACAAAAAGTTTGCAAAGCATACAAAACCGTTTCGTTGAATTCGGCACTCATATTAACGGGACTGTTACCTCTGGATATCCGATTGCAGCAAGCAGCAAGGCTGTATGAATCGAAGCGCGGAAAACCACAAGAGAATATCCTGGGGGACAGCAAAATAGAAGAAAAAGTGGTCTACATTGAAGAGGAGATAAATTTTACCATGCACAATACAAGGTAAATAACCGGAAATGATGGAAGTAATAAAAGAATACCAAGAGGAGATTCACATATATACCGATGGGAGTAAAATTGATAGAAAGGTAGGGGCAGCGGTATCTGTGTGGAGGGATAACACCGACATTTTAAATAAAAAATTTAAGCTGGAATCCTTCTGCACAGTTAACCAAGCCGAACTTTACGCACTATAACAAGCCACAGAACTTACGATGAAACATAAGGGCAATGTCTTCAATATGTACAGCGACTCCCAATCAGGATTGAATCCGAGCAAATTCCATCCATTAGTCCACAGCATTTTAGTAAATTAGAAGATCTTACAAGATAACAAAAAAACAGTAAAGTTATTGTGAATAAAGGCACACGTGGGATATCAAGGAAATGAAAGAGCAGACCACTTGGCAAAAGAGGCGGCACTACACAAGAAAATAGCATCCCAATATGACAGGTGCCACATATCGTTCATAAAACGAACGATAAGGGTAAGATGAGTGCAGGAGTGGAACGAAAGATAGGTATATAAATAGTGAAACAGCTATGACCACCAAAATATTCTTCCCAAATGCAGAAACCGCGTATAAATTAATAAGAAAAATCAGACCATCACCCAAACTAGTGCAAATACTTATTGGACACGATACTCTGGATGCTCGTGGATGAAGTGTTTTTTTTTAATGGGAACAATAACATTTACACGACGGAGTAGATTTTAACACGCTTTTATTAGAAATTAATAAAGAATTATGTATGTTTTTTTTAAATTTTTCTTAGATGATTTCTTCTCAATTATCACTAAAAATGTTCGAAAGGAATTGTAGATATGTATAAAAACAAACTTTGCGGATATATGAAATAATAAAATGAACTTAGTCTTACCTCTTTCTTTAATTATGTGTGATAAATATGGTAAGCACGCAATCTAGTAAAGATTGTATGATTTTGCGTCTTAGTTATTTTAACAGGATCAGTCTTACATAAGCCACACAAAAACCAATTTTAATAAGCATAAAATGACAACAAGTTACCAAGAAACCGAGATGGATAAAAAGTACTGTAAAAAGAGTGCAATAAGGTATCACCCTATTGCACTCTCTTTTTAAACAAGTCTTGAATTGTCTTGAATTTTTAGTATAAAAACATGGGTGACTAATTATTTGACAGAATATGTGTGTTCACATAATGATTTCTTATATTTACGTTGGGAATTAAAAATAAGTAAATTAAACGCGATAAAATCCGTAAACATAGTTTTATTCAGTATGTGTTTCAAGTAGATTAAAAAAAAGTATAAACCATAACAATGTAAAAAAATTATAATAACGAAAAACCAATGGAATTCGTTAATTTATGGTTGTGATGTATAATGTGTAATAGAGTAATTTTTTTTAATTTATGCCTGGGGCACTACTGGAATATATTTTTGGAACGGCCAATAGTTCTGACACCTGTGTTATTAATATCCTTTACGAGCAACATATACAATATTTGTTTGTAATCGCGTTTTCGGGTTTGACAAAACAGCTCTAACGAGTTTGATGAAATTTACAATATAGGGGTTTACGAGAGCGAAAAATTCATCTCGATAGTCTTAATTCGAAAACACATAGAAAAGCAACAAGCTTGAATGGGCCGCCCAATACGTTTGGTAATTTCACTAAAGGGCGCATCAGAGGATGTTGTTATTGATGCATATGGCTGTTGAGAGCAACATCCTTATGATTAGAACTTAGCGTTACCACCCCAGAGCAACTCGCGCAGTTGAAATCCTGTAGGTAATGTGGACATTTTTTTTAATAATCTAGCCCATAGGGCTCTATAATATTTAACTGGTTTCTCGGAATCGGTTTAACAATTTGAATTTTGTATTTAGATACTGTTTCACTTTAAAGTTATTCAGATAGGTTTTTCTAACGCCGAACAAAGGTCGATCGTCTAGGAACTTTACTATTACCTTTGTAATGACATACTTCTTTAGGATGTTATATTATCATTAAAGCTTGTGCATAATTATGAATGATTTAGAAACGGATACTGGAATTCATATTTATTTCCTTCACCTCCGCGGGTTACTAAAGTAAAATAAAGACCTAAAATCTGTTTAATAAATCTTATTTTACCATGAAACGTGTTTAATTAGGCACGTGTTTAGTTGACGTTGATAAATTGCTCCCTAAACAAACAAATAAGACCCTACTGTTTGCACCAAACTCACTAGGTTAACAATTTTAATTAATGTATGTAAAATATGGTACAGACTTGTTCTTCAAATTTGTGTCTGATTTCGTACATTTTACATCATATGACCTGTAACGTGTAGAATGCATTAGTATTTGCTTAAGTTGTTTACTACAATGTTACTCATACTATTATTTATTCGTTCAAAATATTATATTATAATTTTAAAACAAACTAGGTATTGTTTTCTTGGTAATATTTTACCGCGATCGTACAAAAGTTATTTAGCCAATATTATTATATATAATGTATATTATATGTATTATATTACTTGCAATTTATCTATACATAAAAAGTGTTTTCCAATGACATAAATCTGGTTGTTATTGATGGGTTGCACCGCATTTTCGGATCCAGAGTCATACAAGAAAGATATGCGAAGCGCTGCGTAAGTTTCAAGTAAAGCCGAAACCACAATCCAAAACCATGTTCAACTTATTGTAAGACCACGCACTCACCCACACTTATGCATGTCATTTGACAAAAGCAACATAGTTTTAGGTGTATCTGTGTACGTCCAGCTGTGGACTTTAACTGGCTGTTAAGAAAAGAGGAAAAAAGATGTGTGCGTGAGTGCGTCAAGTCATACTTGTTTCTTTAAAAATAAAACGGTTACCATATTAGTAGTGGTATTCCGTGTGTATTACTTTATTACAAAATGGTGTGATTCACTGAGTCTTTAAAGAGTCATCGTGCTTGCTCATCTACATCGTGTTATTCAGACCAATTGACGTTCACAAAAGCAAACATTTATTCAACTTTCTTTTACAAAAACTAAATAACAATAAATTTGTTCATGAGAATTTTCTTTTGAGATAAGTGTTTTTACTATAATATAAGTGTCCCTTTTCATTTAACAAATAAGTGATTTATGAATGTACTGAGTGAATCGTATGTTTTTCAATGACCTAATGTAATGTAAAGGAATTGACTGATGTGAACCTGATACTAGTGGAATAGGGACGATTTAATGTTGTTTGAACTTTTAGCCTTTCTTCGTGAATGGGGTTCTTTAATATGGTAAGGCCCTACAAGCGCTTTTGATTGTTTAGGTGAATATTCATTCTTACAAGAGACACCTAAAAGAACTAAGTTACTAAACAAACACAACGTAAATAAGAGTCCTAACTAAGACAATCACGCCACAGATATAACTAACGGCCTATAACTAAACATTTAGAATTTGGAAAAATCAATATTCATTAGCCTGGTCACGTAATATATATTATTGATATATATTATTTTTTAATAGATGGCCAATTTTATTTATATATAATTAAGTGAGGTGCGTTATTAGTAAAGTAATTTTGTCTATTAAGATTGGACGATGTATGTATTTGGCCTGTAGCCAAAGAAAGCGTGGAAATTAATTGAATGCTTGATGTGTAACATAAAATGTTATCTTTTAATTATTAACACTAGATACTACACCACTATACTGTGTCCCCTACAGTTTATTATACATAAATCGTTTATCTTATAAGATATTTTGTATTTACCAAAGAAAGCATCTTCATTTATGAGCGTGTAAAAATCCAAGGTTAAAACTTTATTGATGTAATTGTCGTGCATAACATAAGCCGTCAGACCACGCACACTAATATATTTGAATCTACTTGAGACTTATTTTACTATTTCAGTATTTGAACCTGTTTAAGCTTTTTTCCTACAAATTGAAGACCACAATCTGACTTTCACATTTACGCACAACTGCGTAACTTTATACGTGGTAGAGCCATGCTGCAGCTATATTAGTAGTATATATGGTTGTAGCACGATGGGTCGGCTCGACCGGGAAGGACCACGCTCGCAGAATACCAGCGTAAAATAGCAGCTTAATGCTGCTGTGTTTCGTTGGTGAGTGTAGAGAACCGGAGACCCTTTGGAAAAGAGGCATTCCATCTTAGTCCTCAGGGGTGACAACGCATCTGCATTTTGATTCTTTATTGAGGATAGATGTAGATGTCTATGGGTCACAACAACCACTTACCATCAGGTGGACTGTGTGCTCGTTTGTCACCCTATCCTATAAAAAAAAAAAACTGCATGCTTGAAGTTTGAGAGGATTAAATTTAATCAATCAATCATTACAATCTATTAAAAGTCCACTGCTGAACTTAGAACACCCCCAGATTGCCTTTTAGGGAGTTATTTGCCATAGTTGCCATGCTTGGCACGCGGGTTGGTAACCGTAGTTTTTAATTATTTTCAATAATTATCAGGAAGATGCTGCTGCCTTTATACACCCACGGGATAATATAGTAGCGGATATTCGTACACCGCGCTGTGTATCAAGCTAATAACCTAAGCTAAATAACCTAGATATGTAGACTGTTAAATGTAATAGGTAATAATAATGTCTTCCAGACCGAATTTTGGTCACGGCGGCCAGCCTCAACGGAGAATAGCCATCTGCGCAGCACTGGATTATAAGTGCCTAAGATTATGCGCAAGTATGTCTGCAGTCTCTATTCGCTGACTCTCATAGTCCGATCGGACGGTAAACCGACACTACCGGACAGAGATCAAGCGCAGGACCAACGGCTTTACGTGCATTATGAGGCACGGGATTGAAACAACGCTAACTTTCTAACTTTTGACTACACGCTGCTACTGAGAATTTCTTGACTGAAAAACTGATTTTTTCGTCTTTGGATCTAGACCAACAGGCAGACAATGTAATGTAATAGGTGCTGATACAAGAACTCGTACATGCGTTCGCGACCGGCTAATTCTGAATGAATTGGCTGCGCTGTAACCACGATGGTAGTGGGGCCGCGGAACGCTCGCAGAACTGGTTTGAGGTTAGCTGGATGGTGACAAGAGGCGAGAAATAACTCGATGTGACGTCAGGAATATATTGCCCGGTTGAAGCAGAAAGGCTTCAAGACGCAAGATATACTGGAAGAGGGAGATGTACATTATAAGCTCAAGTAATTACCACTTTTCTGTTGAGGATCCTGCCTGTTTTCAGCTCTTGATCAGCAGTTTTCCACTTTGTTCGCTGTTGTAAAGCAGTAATGTACTTATTGGAAAAGCGATGCCAAAATGTTGTCGAAGCTTTTCGACTCGCTGGTAGTATGAATCGCTGAATTTTGCTGTCAGTGATTTGAGGATGTGAAACTGATGTGAGTGGCCGTCTGATTAAGAAATGAGCAGGGGAAGGATAGGAGAGATCAGAAGAATCAAAGGCCTGGAATTCAAAATGGCCTCTAAGTGACTCAAAAACGTCAGCTCTTCATCAGTGAGATGAGTAAGAAGGTGAAAGATAAAGATGTTTGGTCGAATTTACTGCTGCCTCCCAAATTCACCAAAATGAGGTGAGTAAGTTGGTATAAATTTAAATTCTATGCCTTGGTGTGTAATGTCTGGCTCTTTGTCATTGTAAGATAATTGTAATTGTCTAAACTCATTGATAGCTCCCATAAAAGTAGTGCCGTTATCGGAATATACGCACTGTGGCTTGCAACGACGTACAAAAACCGGCTGAAGATGCCTTAAAAGTCTAATTTATTAGATCGGAGGCAACTCGAAGTGACTAGCTCTAACTGTAAATCTCACAAAAACACAAATGTAAGACTTCAAAAGATTGCCACATCTACGATCGGCTATTAGCACTGATCTGGTGAAATAAAAGCCTGTGGTTAAAATCGGCAAATTAGGCTCCATACTATCACTATGTTGGTTACCCATGATGACCTGGATTGGCTTGGCCTTTATGAAAACATCGAATATAAGTTCGCACAATTTGTTTCGTTAGGTTTCTACCGCCAGTAGCCAATATTATATTAGTCTTACATTTGCTTAAAGTAGTTTCCTGCATAAAGGAGAGACTTAAATGTTATTTTAGTTAGACGATATTGACTACAGAGTAATTTGGGATGATTTAATCATAAGTATAGTTGGAGTTGCGAAGGCATTCCTTACATGTAATATGTTGCAAGAATCAAGAAAGGAGAGAGTAAGAAGTTTCTTGTACCATACACACAGGCACCTTATGGACGCTCAAAAACGTGTGAAAATATAAAATATTGATGTCACTTCAACGGAGTTATAAGTCTGACTCAATTTGAACTGCTTAATAATTCATACAACGGTTCTGACGCTTCCTGTTCACCACATTTTGTTGGCTGAAAAAAAAGATACTAGTTATTTAGGAAGCCTGTAAAAATTCTAGCGTTACAGTATTAAAAAACCGCCATATACTAGTAAGACTCGCGCGCCGAGGGTTCCGCCTCTCTTAAGTCCCGTAAATATACTGAACATCACAAAAAATTTGTTCGTCGTCTAATCAAAAAATAAAACAAAATCCCGATAAATGCGATAACGTAATTATATTATTATACAGGGTATTTTTGAAACGCTCCCGAAAACGAAGACAGACGACAGTACTAACTATATCTTAGATGATGGGTGAAATATAAAATCGATCCTGATGAAAAAAAATCATCTTTTCACAACGTTTTATTAGCTTTATTCACGCTCCATCGTGTTAGTATAATTAAATAAAACGTTAATTTCATTAAAATAAATCATGAAAATACTTAAACATAAAACCAGCAGTGACCAGCAGAGATAACTGAGATCTTAAAATGGATATAGGCTACTTTTTATCGCAAACTCAAGAAAGTAAGTAGGTATCTTTTAATTAATAGTAACACGTAATAGTAGGTACCAACTTATTTCCATATCAACTAAATAATAGGTATAATATGTATGTAGGTACGTACATCGAAGTGATCTTCACAGCAATGTCTTGTAGCCTGGGCAGAGGGTGTAGTTTTATCATCTCTTTTTGCAACGGAATACCATTTTTTACGAAGTTTTGGATCTTTTGGCACGTTAAAAATAGTTTTTCTGGTGTTTTAATAGAAGTGTTTGTACATT
>JAGSMP010003523.1:0-11007 GCA_029286625.1 Parnassius orleans
CCGGCTTTTAAAGGAGTAGGCTCTCTTGAAGGTCCCTAAGTCGTATCGGTCCGGAAAAATCGCTGGTGGTAATCGATTCCACAAGGAAGTTGTGCGAGGAAGAAAACATCTTGTAAATCGCACAGTGGTGGACCGCCAATCATCCAGATGGTGTGGATGGTATCGGGAGTTCTGCCGCGATGTGCGTTCGTGAAATTGCGGCTGGGATTAATCCGAACAATTCCTCAGAACACCCGTGATAAATGCGAAAGAAAATGCAAGGGATGCAACATCCCTTCGCAGCGCCAATGAATCGAGCCGATCGGAAAGGACTCGGTCGTCGACGATTCGAGCCGCTCTGCGTTGGATGCGGGAAGGGAGCTGGCACTGGGAGCCCAGCCCGGAGATGGGAACAGTGAGGCCGAACCTGCGCCTTGTAAAGTTGCAGGCGTTGAGCCGGCATGAAATACTGTCCCGCTCTGCTGAACACGCAAGCTTTTAGAGGCCAATTTGGCTTCTCTTCCAGTGACCACGAAACTGCACGTCACTCGATATGTCGACGCCGAGGATTCCGATACTGGCTGAGGCAACAAGGGAGCCTTGAAACTGAGGAGATACGACAAAGGGTTCTTTTAGTGGTTAACGTGCAAACTTGTGTCGTCTGAGGATTAAACTGGACTAGATTTTGTCGCCCCAATCCGAGACTTTGTTCAGCAAAGACTCGACTTCAGACACAAGTTTGTTCCGGTACTCGGCGACGTTTTCTGAGAAATATTGGCACCGCCGAGGAGCAGCGCATCACCAGTGCTGTCATCCGCATAGCAATGAATGTTACCGGTTTGCAACATATCATTGATATACAGAAGAAACAGCGTTGGTGATAGCACGCAGCCTCATGGAACATCAGCGTTAATAGGCTTGTAGTCGGAGGCACCGTCTACAACGACCTTTGTTACGGACGGCGAGGGAGCAGCCGCCCCGTCGCCCCTCATACCCCGTTACGCCCGCGCACCCGCACACCGCCCGGACATCACGTGAGGTCGACAACCAATCAGCGCACAGCACACCGTGTGAGAACTCTATCATTTTGAGACGGCCGCCACAGAAATATAAAAGGGTCTTTTGCTCCGTAGAGCACATAACCGTACACGAGGTTTAACATCCGTGATACGGGGCGTTTCTAACTGTTGCGACCCGTGAACAAAATTGCGATAGTGATTCAAGCCGAGGTTCGTACCTCCTTCTGAGGGGCCTTGAATCACATCGAGCCCCCCTAGCGAGGCCTCACTCCAAAAGCAGGGGTTGAGTGTCACAGGACTGCAGTCGGCGACGGCGCTTCGCGCCGCCTCGCCGCCGGCAGAATCGTTGCACTCAATAGCTCGTGGGTCCTCGCTTACGAGCCTAAATTCGATGAGCTGTAAAGGCCGCAGGGCCAACAGCGTACCTTCAGAAAAAAAAAAAAAAATCCGCAGGCGCATTCCGCTTGCGCCGTCGCTCCGAGCGGTCGTGCGCTTGCGGGGTGCCGCTGACCGAGCACCCGTCCTCGTACGGGTCTTCTCCCTCGGTCGGCACAGTTTCTTAGAATAGAACGTCAGTCCCGTCCGTCCCCTCAGCTGGCGCCGCCGCCCCGTGCGGTTGCGTTGGCTGACCGCTCTTCCGTCCCTGTACGGTTGCCCTCCCACACTCCCGTCCTTGCACGGTCGAGTTTGCCGCTCGCTGGCACAGCGCCCGGTGCGGTTGTGCTTAGCTGTCTCGCCGTCGCCGTGTTTCCGTGCTCATGAATATGGGTTCGGGCGACGGTGGAGCCTCCCGTCTCCGCCAGCCGCCCCGTGCGGTTGTGTTGTGCGTCCCGCACTTGCCGTTGAACGGTGAGTGCCTTCCTCCTGTCCCCACCCGCTAGTGCCGCCGCCCGTGCGGCTGCGCTGCAGATCGATTCTCGCACATGCGATTCCTCTCATTTCTCCAGCACCGTCGCACTTTGCGGCTGTGTTGGTTGATCCCGCTTCTGTCCCCGGACGGTTGTGCCCCGCCTCCTCTCTCCCGAGGTCGTCTCAGATGCGACTGTACAGCCTTCGGGCTAAGTCGATCCCAAGGTGGTGTTTAGTGGGTGGCACTTCAAAGTGAGTCCCACATAACCACGCAGCCGGCTGCGTGGTATGCTAGAGCATTCACCCTCCCTCCCCGCTACCGGAGGTGTCCTGCATTGGGCGCAAAAAAAAGGCTCCGCAGGCATTCGATTCGACAGCGGCACTCAAGAAAGAAGACTCTCAAGAAAGAAGACTCTCAAGACAGAAGACCCACTAGATATTCCCTTGTACATACATTGCCGCTATTGTAAATAGTTTAATATAAAGTTTTAAATTGTCCCACCTTTTCTTTACATACAGTCCTTTTAGCTCAGTTATTAGTTATCGAAGTAAACTCAGTACACATACACCTAATAGTCAATTCTCATTTATTTTACGCTCCTTCTATACATAACAATTTTTTGGTCCATCGTCGCCGGATTGAAGCCAGAAGATCGAAGCTGGAAGATCGAAGCCAGAAGATCAAAAGCTGGAAGATCCGAAGCCAGAAGACCGTAAAGAAGATCATCGTCGTGCAAATTATATCTACGTTTCTAACAATAGTCTGACTTCGTCAATTTAACTTTCTTGTTTCTTAGACACGTTTACGCGACCAGTAGGTTACTCCCTAACGGTGTCAAACTGTAATCGACTGGTAACGTAACACGTGCGTCTTTACGTCTTTTGAAGACGCCATGCGTAAACAAGAAGCCAGAAGCCCAGGAACGACGACGAAACGCCGGTGGAATGCGTATCTTCGAAAGCCCCGTCCCCTCAGACTATCTATCGTTGACACACGCCCGCCGCCGCGCGCCGACGCCCGCAGCCATGCCGCGCCCACGCCGCCGCGCCCGCTATGTCCGTGTCCACGACCGAGCGAATGTTAGAAGCCAGCACATCCGCGCCGCGTACAGATACACTCGCCGCGATTATTGAAGATCTTCCGGTCACCGAAATGAGTTCAACAATATACCGCCGCGCCCGTAGCTACCGACGCTGTGCCAGGCCCGCGCCGCCTCCCGTCAGTTCGTTCAGCCCGGTCGACAGCTAGCGCAATCGCGAAATTAAAACAAATTGAGTACAACACAGCTGAAGAACTCGCCGCGATTAGAAGAAAACAATTACAAATCGAGGAAGATTTAATTAAAAGAAATACGCTAGGGACATCGCTCAACTACAAGAAGATACAGATAGGAAAGTTTAGAAGGAGCCGAAATAGCAGAAAGTAGGAATCGTGTCGACCAATGGTTAGATAACGTGGAGACTGTGCGGGGAGCCGCCCTGCCGCCTGTCTCCCCGCGCCCGCATCGATCGAGTGCAGGCCCCACCGGAAAGGGGACCGATTACGTACCTGCGCTACCCGTGTATAGTGAAGATGCCCAGGGAGGACGGTTGCGAATAACGAACAACCACGTCACGCGAACAAGTACAAAGGGATAGTGGGTCGCCGCAGAATCGAATCAGGTGAATCGTCATGTAAGGGTTACGTCGCCGACGCGCGCCCAACGCCGCACTCTATCGCCAAAACGTAGGTCGCCGTCGCCACATCGCCGCGAGGAACGTAGATTATCGTCGCCGTATCGTCGCGATGTAGGTTATAGGTCACGGTCGCCATATAATCGATACATCCCCGATCGTCGTGTATCGTTGGAAGAAAATAGGGATAGAGGTAGGTCGCTCACCCCGAGAGAAAGATAGGGGTATCGAACGGCTGCTAGCGGAAGCATTAGAGAATATGGTACGATTCAGACCAGCCGCCATGAAACAAACACAGGACTTGCCTATTTTCAACGGCTCGGCCGCGGAATGGTTAGCGTTTAAAGCCGCGATGAATGAATCCACCCGTTTGTATGGATTTACAGACACGGAAAATATGGCAAGGTTAAGGAACTGTTTACGTGGTGAGGCTAGGGAGGCAGTATCGGCATTACTATTTACCGCGAAGGACCCAGCGGATATTATGCGGACACTAGAACAGTGTTTCGGTCGCTCAAGTAATCATAGATCGCGCGTTAGAAGATCTGAGACGTCTTCCGCGCCCAGGCTTAACCACTCAGGAATTAAATACGTTCGCGATTAAGTTACAAAATATCGTCTGTGTTATGAAAATGTCGACGGTAAGGTATTTACAAAATCCGATGCTTACTAGGGAAGTTACAAGTAAATTAAGTCCTCATTTACGATCACGTTGGTGCGATTATGCGGAGCACTACGGAAGTGCTGACGAACCGGATATCGTCACGCTATCACGATTTATGATGAGAGAGGCTGACCGCGCGTTAAGTCATGCCTACACCTCCGCAACACCGATTAGGGAAGCGCCCGTGAAGAAAGAAGCACCGCCGCCGAAAAGGCTTATAGTCACACGTCGCGCAAAAGATAGGCCCCGCGATGTAAGGACATTCACCACACGAGATAGTGACAGTGAAAGTGTTAAGTGTTTGTGTTGTGGTGGTGATCATACCGTAGTAAAGTGTAAGAAATTAGTGCAAATGGACGTAGATAGCCGGTGGAAGTGGGTGAAGGAAGAGGTGTGCTGGTGTTTAAGCAGCAAGCACCGACGTCTGAGTGTAAGGCTAAGAAATGCGGCGTCAATGGCTGCAACGCCTCTCACCACGCGTTACTTCACGCCCACCAGAATCAGACACCGGAAACGTCTGCAAGTTCAGGTGAAACAGTGCTCGTCGCGTCGAATACAGCTAAAAGTGCGTCAGTGTTGTTAAAAGTGTGTCCTATTATAGTGCGCGGACCGCGTGGTAAAGAGATCGAAACCTACGCGCTCCTCGACGAAGGGTCCACGATATCGTTGATCGACGACGAATTAGCTCGCGAGTTAGACGCGGAAGGACCGACGAAGCCGCTGAATATTCGAGGCGTATCTAGTAACCAACGCGAGAATAATAGCCGAATAGTCACAATAGGGATACGCGGAAAAACGAAAAATGAAACTTATGACATAAGTGCGCGAACGATAAATAACTTAACAGTAGGGTCGCAGTCCGTCGGTAAGGTGTCTACGTTTAAAACATTTACGTGGCTTACCGAGCGAAGTATGTTATAGTGATGAAGCCGAAAGTGTTAATAGGGTCAGACAACTGGCATCTAATTATAACGCGTAATTTACGCATAGGACGTCGTAAGCAACCCATCGCGTCTAGGACATTGTTGGATGGGTCTTACAAGGACCGCGCCGCGTATTATGTGTAGACAAGACGGTGAAACGGTATTACATATCGAGCGTTAACGGACGTTTAGATAAGGATATGAAGACGTTCGCCAGTCCTGATGAAGAGTTGACCGATCTTCTTAAGAGGCAGTACGAGATCGACTCAAGGGTATATCGCTCAAAAGCAGACCAAGGCGGGGAGAGGGCGGGCTGTTGACAACTTCCAGCGCACCGTCAAGAGGGTCGGCGAGCAATACCAAGTCGGACTGCCGTGGAGGGACGATGACGTCAGGCTGCCACCGAGCTACGAGATGGCAGCTCGAAGACTCCGCACCATCGAACGTAGGACGGAACGGTCACCAGGTATAGGGATGCATGCGATGCTCCCACGGGGAGTGATAGAGACCGACCTCGCGATAATAGTGAACGTACATATCGCGACGACACGGTTAGGGTAGCGTTAGTAGCGGCCAAGGCGAAAGTCGCCCCGATCAAGGCGCAAAGCATACCGCGATTAGAGTTGCAGGCGAACTTGATAGGCGCGCGACTAGCGGAATTCGTGCAGGACGAACACAGAGTGAGAGCAGATAGGGTCGTATATTGGACGGACTCTACTACGGCGCTCCACTGGATAAGGAACGATACGGCGCGTTACACTCCATACGTAGCTCATCGACTCGGGGAGATAGCCGAAAACATCACCGAACAATGGAAATGGATTCCGACTGCTCACAACATAGCAGACCAAGCAACGCGCATGAACTTCGTAAGCAAGAGAAAGCGACCAATGGTTCACCGGACCGTCATTTCTCTACGAAGACGAAAACAAATGGTACAGGGAAAGAAGAGCAGGAGAAAACGAAGAGCTGGAAGAATGGCGCATCACGTCGAGACCAGGACGCCCACACCTGAGATAAAACGCTTCTCTTCATACGAGAGACTGATAAGGGCCAGGCACGAGTACTGCAATTCATCGATGCCATACGAGGACGGGCTCGAGAGTTAACGCTACAGCACATCAAAGGGCAGAGCGGATGTGGGTGGAGCGCAGTCAGCTCGACAGCTTCGCTGAAGACATCAGCCGACTTCAGCAAGGGAAGAATCTGGTCACCGGCAGCGCTTTGAGGAAGCTCGACCCCATTATTGAAGACGGAATACTACGAGCCAGGGGAGAATCGACGCAGCCGACGTAGACGACCGGATGAAACGACCTATAATCCTGAATGGACGCCACCGATTTGTAAAGCTGCTGATAGAAAAGGCGTCAAGAAGCAAGCCATGCCAATAGGGGAAAGGGTGGTCAACGACCTACGAACCAAATATTATATCCTCCGTCTATGACCGACCGTGCGAGAAGTGGAACGAAATTGTCTGCAATGTAGGGTACGCAAGGCAACACCACGGCCGGCAGTTATAGGCGATTTACCACCTGAAAGATTAGGAGCGCGCGACCGTTTACATACACCGGGTAGATTATTTCGGGCCTTTGTCGGTAACGATAGGACGACGGCACGAGAAGCGGTGGATAGCGTTATTCATGTTTAACGACACGCGCGGTTCATTTGGAAATAGTCCACAGCTAAACGGACTCGGCAATAATGGCATTACGGCGCATGGCGGCTAGGCGCGGTGGCCCTCAGGTAATATACTCAGATAATGGGACCAACTTTCACGGAGCCGACACCGAACTCCGAAGGGCCATGGAAGAATGGAAACCGCTACTCAAGGACTTCGCACTAACACAACGCACCGAGTGGAAGTTCATCGCACCAGGAGCGCAACCAGGAGGCGCATGGGAACGGCTCGTGCGTTCAGTCAAAGCAGCGTTGGAAGCAACTCTCCAGAAAGGTCCGAAGGAGGACGTTAGCAACCTTGTTGACGGAAGCGGAGAACACCGTCAACTCTCGACCGTTGACCCATGTACCGGTCGACATCAATGACCAAAGCATTGACTCCAACCATTTCATCATGTTGGGACCGTCGAGTCTACCTATCACCGCAACGTGCTCACCCACCGATCGCCGGGCATGGAGCGGCGCAAGTCGCCGATGAATATTGGAGGCGCTGGGTGCGGAATACTTACCGACACTGATCCCGCGCGGAGCATCTCGAGACGCCCAGCGACAAGATGTGAAAGAAGACGACCTCGTCGTGATTGTGGACAGCAACCTGCCGCGGAACGTGGCCGAGGAGTAGTGACAAGAACGTTTCCGGACCTGACGGCGTGGTGCGCAACGTGGAAATTCGAACCAGAGGCGGAGTACTACGACGACCAGTGAGAAGATCGCCGTCCTCCCGAGAGTATAGGCTCGCTTGCTACGCCGGGGAGCATGTTACACGGACGAGGGGCAGCCGCCCGTCGCCCCTCATACCCCGTTACGCCCGCGCACCCGCACACCGCCCGGACATCACGTGAGGTCGACAACCAATCAGCGCACAGCACACCGTGTGAGAACTCTATCATTTTGAGACGGCCGCCGCAGAAATATAAAAAGGGCCTTTTGGGCTCGCAGGCATTCGATTCGACAGCGGCACAGAAAGAAGACTCTCAAGACAGAAGACCCACTAGATATTCGCTTACATACATTGCCGCTATTGTAAATAGTTTAATATAAAGTTTTAAATTGTCCCACCTTTTCTTTACATACAGTCCTTTTAGCTCAGTTATTAGTTATCGAAGTAAACTCAGTACACATACACCTAATAGTCAATTCTCATTTTTTTACGCTCCTTCTATACATAACAACCTTGATGCTCGATCTGCAAGAAAGTAGGTGATCCAATTGCACATTTCTCAGGAAGCCCATTGGAAGGGAGCTTCGAAAGAAGCGCTTTGCCAAACCCGATCGAAGGCCTTCGCAATGTCAATTAAGCTAACGGCCAATGCCCCCTTGGACTCTACTGCCTCCGCCCATCTATGAGTCGGTAGACCAGAAGATCACCAGCTGATCGACCCCGACGAAACCGTTTTGTCGGTCACTAATCAGCTGGTGATCCTCAAGATACCGCATGAGCTGGCAGTTTATAATGGATTCCATTATTTTGGAGAACAGGAGGTGATGGCGATAGTCCTGTAGTTGGACGGGTCTGAGCGGTCGCCTTTTTAGGGATCAGGTGGACAAAAGCTGTCTTCCATGATTTCGGGACTACGCCTAGGGTAGGTACCGGAAAAGACGCGTTAGAACCGATGCCTTTTCAATAAAATTCGGAATAAAACTCAACAATTGTAATGATAACTTGAAATTTTTGAAATAACACAGCACATTAGCTAGTTCTCTTCACCAGTGACGTCACGACGGTATCCAATATGGCGGACAGCGTTTTGCAGATTTGAGGCACATATAAAAAATTATTCTTAAAATTGAAATATAAAATTTATAGTGCATTTTATAAATAGAAATCAATATTTCTCGTTTACTTTTACAAAATCTATCATAAATATATATTTTATGATTTTTTACATGGTGTAAAATACCCTATTGTTTGTGTTGGAAGTAATTTAATATGAGTGAATAGCATATTTTTAACATATTATCATAAATATGTTTAGGTGGAAGTCACTTAAAGGAATATGTAGTCAAACTTATTAATAAATAACAGTGAGTTTTAAGAAAGCAAAATAACAAACTCAAATATAAAATTATATTGTAGATATAGGTGAAATATTTGAGAACGACGGCAAACCGAACAGTTCAGGCTGAAAGTCTTCCATTGAATCCAATATAAGCGTCGCTTCGGGCACTAACGTGCGATCTAAACGCGGATCAGGAACCATCACGACTTGCATACCAGCTGAATGGGCAGCTCTTACGCCATTTATCGAATCCTCGAATACCAAAACCTAGAATGTGAGAATAGAATAATTTACAGTTGTAGGATTTTAAGCGACCGCATTACTCTGTATAGAGTATCTGATACAAGAACTTAGGATTCAAATTAGATTAGCCAATATTTGTGAAAATATCAAATTGATATTTGTGAAAATATCAAATTGATATTTGTGAAAATATCAAATTGATATTTTCTATGGCTGATACTGCTGCTAAGGCTACTTGCATCTTATCTTTATCGGTGGGCTACAACGAGTTAATCTCTGTTTGCGTATCATTCTATTATACCTGGTAGAGCCATGCTGCAGCTATATTAGTAGTATAGTTGTAGCACGAATGGGTCGGCTCGACGGGAAGGACCACGCTCACAGAATACCAGCGTAAAATAGCAGCTTAACACTGCTGTGTTTCGTATGGTGATGATGAAGAACCGGAGACCTTTTACTGGAAAAGAGGCATTCCATCTTAGTCCTCGGTGACAACGCATCTGCATTGATTATTTATTGAGGATAGATGTAGATGTCTAAGGGTCACAGCAACCACTTACCATCAGGCGGACTGTGTGCTCGTTTGTCACTATCCTATAAAAAAAATCATTCATTACAGCATTCAAATCAGATTAGCCAATATTTGCGAAAATATCAAATTGATAGTTGTGAAAATATCAATATGATATTTTTCATAACTGCTACTGCTGCCAAGGCTACCTGCATCTTATCACGTTATATCGGTGGGCTACAACGAGAGTTAACCTCTGTTTGCGCGTATCAATTCATTCATTAATTACAGCATTCAAATCAGATTAGCCAATATTTGTGAAAATCTCAAATTGGTATTTTCTATATGGCTGATACTGTTGCTAAGCCTGCATCTTATCGCGTTATATCGGTGGGCTACAACGAGAGTTAACCTCTGTTTGCGCGTATCAATTCATTCATTCATTACAGCATTCAAATCAGATTAGCCAATATTTGTGAAAATCTCAAATTGATATTTTGTTCTATTGATATTCTGTTGCCAAGCCTACTTGCATCTTATCGCGTTATATCGGTGGGCTACAATGAGTTGACCATTCATTCATTCATTACAGCCTATCAAAAGCCCACAGCTGAACATAGGCCTCCCCATACATTGCCTTATATGGAGGATGTTTGCTATAGTTGCCAGTACCCATTTTAACTGGAAATGAGGCATTTCATCTTAATCCTCATGTGTGACAACACAGCTGCATTTTGATTCTTAAACGACAAGGATGTAAATGTCTATGGGCCACAGAATCCACTTAACATCAGATGGTATTTTGTTGCCCTCATTCTATAAAAAAAAACTAAGCCTGAAGCATAATTAGCATCATCACTACAGCACTTAAACATTCGACTATCAATATGAACACCTAGGGGGTAGGAAAGTTTGGTCAATGTGTGTACTACGAAACTCTTGACTACTACCACCTGGCTTTTACGTAAAGTAGTGTGGTAAAGAAGATAAAAAATGCAAAAAGATGTAATACCTCTTCACAAAGTAATGAATGAAGCCGATCAGAAAGAACTAGGACGTCGACGATTCGGGCTGCCCTTCGAGGTGCCCCAGCCTAGACATGAAAACATTATCCGATGTGAGGCTGAAGTCACGGCTTAAAAAGTTTTGTCGTCTTATTTTTGAGATGTTAGTGCTATAAACTTTCTGGCTTTTATCTAACCTAGGGCTTAGCTGAAGGAAGTGATTATCCCTGTCCCTGACACTCTTACTACACATTTGACGATTACATCTTTTGCCTCTAATAAGCATAAATTACAATAAAAATAAAATGCAATTTGATTTCAAAAATATTTAAATTCAAAGATATTTCACAAGTTGAACTATTTTTAAACAAACATTTGTAAAACAAAAATGGCGCTAGAGTTGGGCCTGAGCACAATTTACTTTGAATCCTTTACTTCGGATAAAAGGATATTATCTAGTTTAT
>JAGSMP010003525.1:0-10039 GCA_029286625.1 Parnassius orleans
CATTAAATTTCCTATTAAAGCTTTTAAGTGAAATAATTTAAAAAAATTGAAGCCCGTAGACCTTTTTAAAAGTATAAAAGTTACAGCCTATATACGTCCCACTGTTGGGCACAGGCTTCCTCATTTCTGAAAGGGTTTTAGGGCGAAAGTGTCCGCCGCGCTGCCCCAATGCGTGTTGTGAACTTCACATGTCTTCGAAATATTTTTTCTTATTTCTCAGACATGCAGGTTTCCTACAAGTGCTGATTTATCACGTGCTCGGCGGTGAAGGACACCTCGAGCACGTGATAAATCAGCACTTAAAATTGCAATTAACAATATCATTGGTGCCGGCTGGGATCGAACCCGGTTTGCTCGTATACTGTGAAATTTACAGCGAGCGCTAACAAAAAAATTGTGATTTTTTGGTAATTTCATTAGGATCACTCAAAACCAAACGCGATAAAAAATTCATGACCGGATCTGAAAACTAGAAACTTGGAACTACAATCTGCTTTTTTGCTGTACAATAATTTTCCCCAGGTTACAGCTTGTTTAAAATCACCCAAAATTTATATTTTTTATATTTTTGTGACTAGTATATATATATTCTATTCGATTTAATAGGGATAAAATATTAATTTCATGTGAAAATTATTACTTATTTGGCTTTTAATGGCCAGTGTGCCTATTATTCGACGTGTTGCCTAAACCGTGTGACGTACATTCACTGTGGCTGGATTTAATCGTATTCTTGAATAAAACTACTTTTACGGATTATATCGCGTTTAATTAACTTATTTTATTAATTCCCGACGTTTCGGGTGCTTTGCAGCACCCATGGACACAGGAACTGAGGTGATTGACGTCCCGATGTCAGAGTTAATCCGAAGTACCTTCAGCTTTTTAATTATTAATTTTGGTCCGATCTACGCTGAATGAACTAACTGTGTCCTGAAGTCCTTCAGTGGTATGCTTGGGTTTAGTTTTAATTTTATTAATTACAGGGTCCCAAGCAGGTGGTATACCAACCTCCCTCTCTACTGAAATTAGGATGTTTTTAATTTCAATAGCCTTACGTATCATCCTTGGCAGGAATCGATGTTCTTTTGCGAGAATCTGTGGCTTATCAAATCTAATGTAATGGCGGGGCCGTCTAGTATATGATCACAAACTGCAGACTTCCCAGAACGTCGGTGCTTCACGTCAGCTATGTGTTCTTTTACGCAGGTTTTGATAGATAGTTTTGTTTGCCCTATAAATGAGAGACCACATTCACAATCAAGCTTGTACACTCCTGCATCTTGTAGAGGGATATTACACTTGACGGATGGTAAAAACTGACAAATCTTCTTCAGCGACTTGCAGCATGTTCTTATGTAAACTCGCTTCAAGTTATAGCCAATCTTGTCTGTGACTCCTCTGACATATGGTAGTACAGAACGCACACGCTCGACTGGGCCGGTTTCTCACGGTCACTGTGACGGAGGCGCTGAACCCGTAGCTTGTTGTCGTGCAAAATCTGCTTGATGTGTTGAAGCTCGGGAGCCAGATGTTTGCTGTTACAGATCCTTTATACCCTCTGTAACAAAAATTTGCTCACGGTAGTTAACTGTGAAGTATGATGGTGAGATGTACCGTTTAAATATTGGTTAGAATGGGTTTTTTTTCTAAACATAGTGTGGTCTATGGTGTTGTTAGGATTTGGGATGACTAACACATCTAGGATCTAGGAAAGCTAAGGAATTATTTGCCTTTAACTCCATAGTAAATTCAATTTTAAAGTTTATGGAATTAAGATGTTCTAAAAATGCAGTTACTTTGTCTGATGGTAAAATTGTGAAAGTATCGTCTACGTACCGCTTGTAGAACCTTGGAGTTACTAGTGCAGTAAGGAGGGCTTTCTCCTCAAAGTCGTCCATGAAAATATCGGCGACAATGGGAGATACCGGTGAGCCCATTGCAACACCATCTACTTGCTTGTAAAACTCTTCCTTCCACAATAGATAGCCAGATGTAAGGCTATGTCTAGGTAATACTGCATATTCTGCTGGCATGTTGTTTTCCTCTAGTTTCCTAGTTACAATTGAGATGCAGTCTTCAACATGTAAGCATGTAAATAGAGACTGAACATCAAAACTGACCATAATTTCATTGTCAGTAAGACATAGGTCTTTTATCTCACTAACAAAATGGTATGAATCGTTAGTGTGCTCTTGTGTGTCCTCTGAGTGGTGATAGTGTTTTGCTAAGAGTTGAGCCAATCAGTAAGTTGGCGAATCGATCTGACTCACTATTGAACGTAATGGAGCGTTCGGTTTGTGTATTTTGGTAACCCATACAACTTCGGTGGTTTTGCACACGCAGGTATTATCGAATAAACGTCTAGATTCAATTTCTCGGAGTACTTGTTAATTAGATCGCTAGTTGTTTTAAGCGTATTAGTTGTAGGGTCTGTTTTAACCTTACGTACGTACTTTCATCCGATAAAAGTTGTTGTATTTAAAATTGTAATATTGTAATTTTCGGTTGATGGTTTACTTGTGAGGAGCCACCACCTGCTTTGTGCGGGCCGCTGGGGTAACTTCAATTCCTTTCCTTGAGGTCCTGGTTCCGAATCCTTTGCCCCGTCTCCCATTCTCCAATACTTCTTCTGACACTCTTTGGGTTTCATTTCTTGAAGATGGACCTGCCATCTCCGCTCCATTTGAAGAGCGTCTCTTTGTCACTATCTTGCCCTTTTTTGCAGGGGTTCGGATTCTAACATTGTCAGGGAATGCGTCAGACAGTTTAATAAAATATAAAATAAAATTGTATAAAAGTAAGGTAAATATATAAAAAATAAATATAAATATGTCCTAAACTAACGGTGTAGGAAATGTCCAATCCCACCGTGACACAGCTATGTGTGCAGTCAAATTTGACTAAAAAAAGTTAGGTTAGGTTAGGTTAGGTTAGGTTCCCCGAACAGGTTCCCGCCTTGTCGTGGCGGGGGCTTAGTAGCCGTGGCTTGGTCACCCGCGGTGAAACAAAGAGGAACCCTTGGCTGGACCGAGGCGTAGGCCAGCCGAGGTGGCCACTCCGTGTGGGCTCGGCGAGCCCACTTCGGATGTGCGGTGTGTGTCGGTGGGCTGCTGCGGAGGGGTTGGTCCGCTCCCTTACCGCTGCAGCCGAGGTGGAGTCGCGGAGGAAGAGGAGTGTTGGTATGGCGATGCGCCACTCACTCTATCCTCCGCGACTCAGACGGGACGGCACCGTTGATGCGGTGGTGGTGGGGCCGCGGGGAGAGGAGTGTCGATATTGCGAGGCGCTGCTCTCCTACCTCCGCGGCCGAAACTTGGTTGGCGGCGGAGCCAAAGACCAGATTCGCCGCTGGGGCCGCGAAAGCGGGCGCTACTAAGCGCTCTTCCGGCCCCCATGAATGGGTCCAGGGGCGAGGGACTTGGGGAAGTCCCCGCCCCCCCTCTTCGATGGCCCCGAGGCGGAGGCGCGTGCGGGTGTCGGCGCGCGCCTCTGAGGCGATGCACGGGGTAGTTGAACACCTCACTACCCCGTGCAGGAGACGAGGCCCGGACAGACCGGGCCAGCACTAGTGTGGGGCTGCGGAAGAATTTGGATTCCCGCGGCCCCGCGCGCACGTGCGAGGAGACACCGGGGTGGTTTTAGCCGGTAAGAGTCCGGCACGCCCCTCCGCCTTTCCCCAGGCGGAGGTAGTCCATGAGGATTTCCCCAAAAAAAGGTTAGGTTAGGTTAGGTTTTTTTTTTCCAGTACCAGTTACACCACTGGGACTGGGTTTTTATTTGTACAAATGTGTCCTACTTTACACAATTGAATTGTCCCCGCTATTAGATACGGGCGACACAAAAGTTACATTTTTAAAACATTAATACTATACATTGGTTATAATTTTATAGAATACCTAGTATATTATATAAAAAATAAAATAAAAGTAGGATTGTTTAGTTACACAAATCAAATTTATAGTTACAAAACGTAAAACATTACTATTGTTATCTAGGTATCTATATTATGTTTCTGTTAAAATCTTTAGTGTTCTAATAATAGTTTTATATGTTTGGTATATGATATTACTGAAGATTCCTTGGTTATTATTTTCTTTATGCTAAAAGTGTCGGTAATATTTAACCTGTTACATGTAATTATGTGATCATTCCTGGTGTTTGAGTATTTAGGACATTCTTCGATTAAGTGCTTGAAGGTTTGTTCAGAGTTGTCGTTGCATGGACATTTATTAGTAAATATGTACAGGTAAGATAGATTAAATCCATGTCCAGTCAACATTTGCGTAAACTCAAAAGAGGTTTAACGGCTTCCCATAGATTTTCTATGGACTCAAGATCAGGACATATACTTTTTGTATATTGTCCTTGAACGGAGTTTTGTAATAAGAATCGGCATTGTTAAAAGTTATTTGTTTATACTTATGTTTCAAGTAGCTTAAAGGAGTGTTGTCGCATTCATATCTACTGTGAACTAGCAGCTTGTTTGGCTGTTGAATCCGCTTCGTTACCGATCAAACCTGTGTGTGCTTTTACCCAAATAAAGTTAATTGTTCCTGTTTCTGTATTACATATTTGATGAATACTTTTATGTATGGATACTACAAATGGGTTTGTACTGTCTTTGTTTTGTATTTCTTCAAGCCTGAAAGTGAATCTGTAAGTATTGAAAGTTTGTTTGCACCTGTTTGTAAGGCCTATTTGCAGGCTCTTTCTATAGCCAAAAGCTCCGCTTGGAATACAGTACAGCTTGGATGTAGTTTGTACTTTTGCGTATTTTTATAATATTATTGATTTGTACTACAAATGCTGCACCTGTGCTGCCATCATTATGCTTGATCCCATCTGTGAATATCTTCGTCGTATGGTTATTGCAATTTTATCAATGTCTTCTTGTGTGGTTGCTATATTAATTTCAATGGTTTTCCTGTCAGCTGGATGAAGAAGTTGTGATAGAGGCAGCGGTTTCTCTATTAAAATATCATCAGGTAGAAACTCTGTTTTCCAGATAATTTAGATGTTTCTATTTTGGCAACTTCTATTGCTTTTAAGTGAAGAGGGTGAGTAAGGCTAACGAGATTGCAGCAGAGGCGGAAACTGTTTTGAACACTCTGATAATCTTGATGGCAAATCCACGCTGGAGTGATATTAATTTGTCTTTTACTATTTTACATTTGGTGGCACCGCCCCAAATACCAGCGGCATACGTGATTATAGGTTCTATGACCTGCATATATATTATTCTTATATTTTCAGTGTATTCCCATGTTGGCCTACATATACACAAAGTCTTCTGTATATACTAAGAGCTTTATTTGTTATATACTTTACATGTTCAATAAATTTTAAGTTTCTGTCAATGATAAAGCCTAAAAGCTTGATTTCTTTGCGAACTCTAAAGTTATGCCAGATATTACAATCTTAGACATTTTAGCTTTGGGGTAAACGCTATTAATTGGGTTTGTTTGGACCAAATCTAAGCTAGCCTTTTTCCCATTCAGAGATCGACTCAAGGGCTGAGTTTGCGGTCATTTGAAGATTACTTACATTTTTGTGTGCTACGATTAGCAAGACATCATCTGCAAAGGCTTGTAGATGACATCCTTCGGGTAGTGGAATGTCAAAGAGGTCGTCGAGAATGAGGTTCCAGAATAGGGGGCCGCAGACCGAACCCTGAATGCATCCTCTGGTCATAGTTTTATTTACAGTGATGTCGGCGTAATTCAAAGTGACTAAGCGATCTTTTATGTAATTAAGTATTATGTTATATATATTCCTTGGACATTTAATTTGTTTTAATCGTTTAAATAAGATAGGCCACCAAGCATTATCAAATGCCGCTTGTATGTCTAATGAAACGGCAATTACTAATTCCTTTTTACTTTTTGCTGTGCTAATAATATCGACCGCATTTTTGAGTGCGTGGCATGTAGATAGCTGTTCTTTAAATCCAAATTGTTTTGGGTTTGTTTTATTGTTGATGTTCATGTGATATGTTAGTCTTTTACTTAACAATTTTTCAAAAAGTTTGCCGAATACATTTATAAGGCCAATAGGGCGATAAGAGGAAGGATCGGATAAGTCTGATTTATTAAGTTTAGGAAGTATGATGGCATGTGCAATTTTCCATTGCTTTGGAAAGTAAGATATTTCAAAACATCGGTTTAGTAGTTTATTTATGGCTGTTTTATATATTGTGGTGAATGCTAAGCAAATATCCGCGGTTAGTGGTCGTTTCTGGGGCTTTATTTGGATTGATTGTTTTGAGACAGTCGATTACTTCTTCTTCCGTAAAGAAACGATCATCTGAAGTGTTTGGTTCAAGGCATACTTTGTCTAAGTCGTTTTTGTGTTTCGATGTCGTCCTCAGTGTCATTAGGATAAAACTTGTTTAGGAGCACATGAGCCGTTTCTTTAGATGATGTGGTGAAGTTTGATCAATTTATTCGCATTGTAGATGGAAGCACAGGTTGTGGAGAATTCTTTAAAGCCTATTCGTTAACGACCAGACATTTTCCTTCCTTGCTTGCTGCAAAATTCCTTGAAATGTTCCGTAGATGCTTTCCTAATGGCGTCCAAATATTCTTGTTTTAACTGTTTTCTTTCAGTAATATATTATTCAGTGGTTTCCTGCTACGCTTTAGTGTTTGAATTCTGTGATGCAGTTTGATTACGCCGAGTTTAAGTGTTTCGAGGTCAGAATTCCACAATGGAATATATGTTTTAGCCATTCCTTTATGTTTAAATACTTTGCTGCTGACTTTTGAATAACATTTGTTATGTCCTTTATGTAATTATCTATGTCCTGTTCGTTGAAAAGTTCTATGTTTTAGTTTCTTACTGTTTTTTCATTGCTGTTTTATCTGATTACAAAAAGAGGACCAATCAGCATTTTGGTGTTGTATCTGTAAGTAGTGGATTTCTTCTTTCGATGTAACGTGTCCTTATTAAGTTTTAAAAGAAGTCTGGCATTATGCTTCGATGTGGGACATGCATTCATGTTTACCTGCCAACCATCAATTTTATTTGATATATTTGCTGATGTTATCGTCAAGTCTATAAATGAAGTACGGCTTGCCCCATGTGTCACTGTCTCAAAGGTTGGAAATTTACCGTCATTGAGTAATATCAGATCGTTTGACATAATTATATCGTGCACTACAACCTCTTTTATTAGAAATATTTGAGCCCCAAGCAGTATGCCATCCATTAAAATCACCTCCAATTATGATATGCTTGTTGACGTGACTCTTGAGAAAAGTTCAAGTGATTAAGTGTGTTGGTTATATCATTATTAGGTTCTACGTAAACGCTGGCAAGGAATAACTGATATTTACTATTAAGAAGCTGCACTACATATGTTAGCTGTTGAGAATTCATGTATACCTAAAATTGAACCAAGGCTCGTCCTTACTATAATGCATGCTTTTACACGTTCATTGTTTGTAAATTGATATATGTCGTATCCCTGAATATTTTTAACGGTATTGAGATTGCCTACGTAAGGTTCAGATACGAGCCCTATATCGTAATTGTTGTTTACAAAGTAATTTATAAATTCATGGTGGCTAACATAACTTTTGTCAAGGTTGATTTGAATTATTTTAAGTGATTCCCAGTTAAGTGGTTGCGATCTTTGCTCGTCAGAGGTAGGTGAAAATGTGGATTGTCTATTGTCCATAATCAGTCTGTTCATCGATTTTATTTTTAAGAGTTTTAATTCGAGGGCACAGTTTTTTGTTAGTCGCTATATGATTTGTGTCGACTTTGCTATTGCTTTTAATATTAAAGTTGTGGCAATTGAAACACTTGCGTTTCTGTTTCCTTAAAAGGGCAAGAGGTTATGTTATGTTCTTCAGAAGCACAGTGTGCGCAGCGGTTGGTTTCTGAAGTGCACTTATTTTTCGTGTGGCCGAACAGTAAACACTTATAGCACTGTACGAATCGGGAATACGGCTCTATGTGCACTCGCTGGTGGTCAATTGCAATACGTCCGATATCTATAACACTCTTGTATAATTCCGGTTTCACTTCGAAAACAGCGTTGTATAAGTTTTCGTTTCTATTTGAAGTAGCAAAGCAGAGACGAATGTTGCCTTTGGGTAGAGAGTTTTCATATTCAATTATATCTGTCAACTCGTCCTTTTCAATGTCTTTTGAGATGCCTTTTAGTATTACTAATGGTGGACGTCTTTACTTTCTTCTGCTTGCAATCCTTCTATTTTATTGATGCGAGCTATGGTTTCTTGCACTGCGACTTGGTATCAAATTCAATTCTTAATTTTCCGTTGAATCCTGTTTGAACTTTAGCTGGAGCGTAAGTTTCCTTCTTGAAGGATACACTTTTTCTCCACTTATTTAGCACTTCTTGCGGCTTAGTGTTGGGATCTGTCGATTGTAATATTATTGATGGCTTATTAATCTTTGTTGCGGCAACGTTGGCGTAAGTTGCTTTGACAGGCAAAAGAGAAGGTGCCAATTCCGATTTTAATTGTTTTATTTCCTCGCGAACACTTGTTATAATTTCGCTTTTAAATTTTTCGTCTAGAGCAGGCGTTTCTACTGACTTTAAGATGGCAAGTGTAGAGGTGCATCTGCGTATTTCATCTGCTGCTAATACTACTAATTTTTTGTTGAGGGCAGTGACGCTTTTTCCTTCGTTAATAGCGTTTGAGATACAACTGCTAAGCTTATTTACAGTTTCAATGTATGAGTCTAGTGAGTGAAGTTGGCAGTTTCACACGGGACGGACCTAACAGAAGCAAAAGAGCGAAATAAAAGAAGATTTGAAATTTTTAAAAATTTTATGAAAATACGATTCTAAGAAAACGAATTATATGAAAATTAGTAATTTAACTGTGAAAATTTTATGAAAAAACAACAGGGAATTATAGGGGGCAATTAATTACACTATATAAAAAGAAAATATAAACAGAAAAGACCAATTTTAAGCAAAGTTAGAGATGATTTTATGTTTTATTTATTAATTTACGACTATAAAATAATGAAAAATGTGAATATTTATTATATAACAGTGAAAATTTAATAAGAAAACTATAGGAGAATATGGGGAACAATTAGTTGTACTATTTAGAAAAATTTGAATGAAAAGACGAATTTTCAGGAAGTTATCAGCAAAGTTATAGTTGGTTAGGTTAGTTAGTTCTGCCGGCCTTAGTGCGGAAGATGGTCGGTACAAAAAGAAAAAACTAAATCTAAATCGGTGCATCCGTTTTGGAGCTACGATGCCACAGCAGACACACGGATTCACATATACATTCGTTAAATATAGATACATGCCGTATCGTATGAAGTTTTTTTGCAGATAGATGAAAACAAAATAACGCCTAATATCCCAGAACACAATTCTTTATAAAAATTTCATATACTTTTTACTTGGCCCCCGCCCGTAATTAACATTAAGACCGGCCGCAAGGCATGAAAAAAAATATATAGAAATAATAATAATAATAATAATGTCCATGAGACCGAGTTTTGGTCACGGCGGCCAGTCTCAACGAAGACGGGCCATCTGTGCAGGACAGGATTATAGTGCACGTGTGTGCGCAAGCACAGGTGCACTCTCTATTCTTTCACTGTCATAGTCCGATGGGATGGTTTTCCGACGCGACTGGAAAGAGATTAGGCGCTGGACCAACGTCTTTACGTGCTTTCAGGGACACGAGGTTGAAACTCTGACAACTTCCCGACTTCGGGCAGCTACTGAGAGTTTCCAATTACTTGTACTACTTTGGGCCGACGCGGGATTCGAACCCAGGACCTCATGATCAGCAACCGCGTTTACGACCACTTGACCAACGAGGAAGTCAAACTAACTAAAAAATGTGTCATAATATCTTCTTATGACACATTTTTTATAATACCTTTTATGTATTAAATAACACATTTTTTGTATTGAAGTTTTATACGTGGTGTAGCCACGCTGCAGCTATATTATGGTTCTAGCACGAATGATCTGGCTCGACTGGGAAGGACCACGCTCACACAGAATATTAGCGTAAAATAACAGCTTAATGCT
>JAGSMP010003526.1:0-10087 GCA_029286625.1 Parnassius orleans
TAAATCTAAATCGGTGCATCCGTTTTGGAGCTACGATGCCACAGCAGACACACGGATTCACATATACATTCGTTAAATATAGATACATGCCGTATCGTATGAAGTTTTTTTGCAGATAGATGAAAACAAAATAACGCCTAATATCCCAGAACACAATTCTTTATAAAAATTTCATATACTTTTTACTTGGCCCCCGCCCGTAATTAACATTAAGACCGGCCGCAAGGCATGAAAAAAAATATATAGAAATAATAATAATAATAATAATGTCCATGAGACCGAGTTTTGGTCACGGCGGCCAGTCTCAACGAAGACGGGCCATCTGTGCAGGACAGGATTATAGTGCACGTGTGTGCGCAAGCACAGGTGCACTCTCTATTCTTTCACTGTCATAGTCCGATGGGATGGTTTTCCGACGCGACTGGAAAGAGATTAGGCGCTGGACCAACGTCTTTACGTGCTTTCAGGGACACGAGGTTGAAACTCTGACAACTTCCCGACTTCGGGCAGCTACTGAGAGTTTCCAATTACTTGTACTACTTTGGGCCGACGCGGGATTCGAACCCAGGACCTCATGATCAGCAACCGCGTTTACGACCACTTGACCAACGAGGAAGTCAAACTAACTAAAAAATGTGTCATAATATCTTCTTATGACACATTTTTTATAATACCTTTTATGTATTAAATAACACATTTTTTGTATTGAAGTTTTATACGTGGTGTAGCCACGCTGCAGCTATATTATGGTTCTAGCACGAATGATTCGGCTCGACCGGGGAAGGACCACGCTCACACAGAATATTAGCGTAAAATAACAGCTTAATGCTGCTGTGTTTCGTATGGTGAGTGTAGAGAACCGGAGAACTTTCTTACTGGAAAGAGGCATTCCATCTTAGTCCTCAAGGTTGACATGACATTTGCATTTTGATTCTTAATCGAGGATAAATGCAGATGTCTATGGGCCACTGCATCCACTTACCATCAGGTGGATTGTGTGCCCGTTTGTTACTCTTATTTTATAGAAAAACGCTCTAGATTGCGTTGTTGTATATTTCTTTGTACTGTTAGGTTGTTTCAGAGGTAGGTGGTATCTTAAACAGTCAAGATTTATAGTAAATTATTTTATTTATCTTACTTCCGCACACGTACAATGATTGAGCTCTAGAAAGGGGATCACTGGCCTGACGTAGGGAGGCGAAGTCCAGGCGCTGTTCTTTCAGGGTCGTAGACAGGTAGCGGAAGGAGGCGATGATACACAGGTCCCACGGTGATGATGGCCGTTGGCAGAATGGTAGGCCAACAGTCCGTTAGCTCACGGCTCGGCAAGCAAGTAAGCCTTAGGTGGTAGGTGGATCCTGGAATCCCAGACGGAGGCCAGCATTAGGGAAACTTCCAATGGCACTATATGCGCCCTAGTCAAGTTCAGCACCTCTTCTAGGAAGCTAAAAATTCCTAAGCACTAAGCAGCCTCAGCAGAAGAGATAGGAATTAATCAGATCAGTTACAATGTCTGCTATTGTTAAATAAATAAGAACTCACCCCAGCGGGATCAGCTGCACTTGATTAATTAAAATTTTTGACATTAGGTAATCAGTTTCAACGGTCGTTCGTTGAGGATCACGCGCGTTGCGAACTTCAAGCAGTCTCAGGTTGAAATGAACAAAGAATGGCCCGAACGGGGACTCGTGCGTTCTCCGAATCCTACCAAGCACTTCGATTTAGAGATCGGTGAGCAATGGTTTACGGGTGCGCGGATTAAATTAACTATTTAAGGTTCCGTAGAATAATATGTAATAATTGATTTGTTTTTATTTTAAGATTAGCATATATTTTCTTTAAGATTAATTAATTATAATTATTTGTAAGGGTGCATTCAGATGCACCGTTACATCTTCTTTTTCTCTTCTTTTTATTAAAAAACGTTACCCACACTCTAGGATTTTCTCCTAGTGTTCTGTATCGTGGAGGCAGTTTACAATTGTTGGTTATCTTCAGAAAAGAAAGATGGTAGCCGGATCAAAAAGGATTTATAAAAATAAACATCAGCATCGGGCGCGTACAACAATGTAAAAAAGGGACAGTTGACAAAAAGAGATAGTGACGGATAGGCAGGACCATAGATTATATATAATTATAAATGACATTGACATTAACGTTTAGTTTAATCAGTTGCTAAGCCACTGCGCCTCAGAGCCCTCAATATATTCTATATAATTTTCATTACGCAAATTTTCGGAATAGGAATTATCATAATGACACCTGTTCTTTGGATACTACAGATGAGTTCATTAATAAACTAGAGCGCGCAAAATCTGTGTATCCTTTTCATATTTGGGCTTGAAATTTGACCGAATATCTCAGTTTCGCTAAACGTATTATATTATTGATTAATAAATACAAATAAATGAATTACTAGCGTCTATTAAAATGAAGCGTCATCTAAAATAAAATAATATTTATTTCATGGCAAGATAAGAAATAGTTGGAGGGAGATAGATATTATTCCATCTTTCTTCGTTATAGCCGTCAAGGCCGTCTACACTACGTCAGAAGGGGTCGTGACGGAAAAATCTTACACTTTTTCTCACCTAGCCCCCATCCGCCAAATCGTACCATCCGATAAGGAACTTCGTTCCAATAATAATTGTCAATAATACGTTTAGGGGTTCCGAACAGATGGATGCCATCTTTATAGCGTGACAGGAACTCAGATTCAGGGTACGTTTTCAATAGGTCATATTTTTTAAAAGCATCAATAATGACAGAATAAGAAAGAGCCGAGCTCAGGGCGCTCGCTGTATATTTCACAGTACGTGAGCAACCGGGGTTCGATCCGCGCCGGCACCAATGAAATAGTTAATTGCAATTTTAATTACTGATTTATTACATGCTCGGCGGTGGAAGAAAGCATCGTGCGGAAACCTAAATGACTGAAATAAGAAAAAAATATTGCGAAGACATGTGAAGTTCGCGGCGAACATTTCCTGCCTAGAACCCTCTTATAAATGAAAGGAGGCCTGTGCCCAGCAGTGGGATGTACATAGGCTGTAACTTTAACTAATAACGGAACAAAACACCTTTCGATCGCTTATACCCGTTAGTTTAAGGCCATGTCCGCACTGCGATATTTCACCGCGCGACTTTTATTCTGGCGTATTATATTCCGTGATAGGAATTACACCTAGTACGCACTGCGAATAAAATTTCGTACGATTTTTGTCAGTTTGATGCAGTTCCCCGCTGAAACGCACGTCTAATAATGAACAACAGAATTTTTTTAATTTACCTGATACTACGGCGGCGGCGTGATAGACATATCAAAAGGTGTCATGAACATTGGATTCACTAATTTACGGCCTTGAGACCTATGAAAGTATTTTTCTACATAAAATATCAAAGGCTGCGAAAATATTGGTTGGGCTATTACCTATCAAGATACGAATTGGAGAAAAATAATTTTAGCTGGAGAGAAACGCGAAACGCGCGAATTTTATTCCGCAGTGCGAACATAGCCATACTTACTTTATACTGCACAAAATATTCGTGCGGAAATAAATCGCACCGCTTACCGTTCAATTTGCATCAAATCACAGATTTTTTTACCGCGCGATTTTTTTACCGCCAGTGCGGCTACTCCTATAAGATTCTATGTGCTACAGAATTGCGAGAAAAATATCGCGCGGTGAAATATCGCAGTGCGGAAAGGGCCTAACCGAGACATTTAAATGTATGTCCTATTCCCCCCGGACCGCCATATGGTGTACACGTATAGTCATCTTGTTCAACTATTTTTAAAATAAATTAAAATTAGTGTTAATATATTAGCTACGAAAAATAGGAGTGCATAAATCAAGTGTAGGTACTAAGCACCTAAGAAGAAAATTAGCAACCTCTTCGTTTATACCGCAGCCCTGGTACTTTCTGGCGAATAACCCACTTACGAGGTAATGTGAATTCTTTTGTTCTCACCTTGACAAATCAGTGCATGCACATGATACGCCATTTTTAGCATTCGAGGACAAAGGTCCGTCATTGGCGACAGCATAAAGTGGACAAGGCCTCTAACAAATACGATAGTGCGGTTCGTGCCTCTAAGAACGTTATTATCTCCTGGTACTTAAGATGGACAAGTATGACAGATCAACTTCTGAATCTAATATTAATCGAGTGGAGGGCACGCCACCACATTTTGTCACTCAGCGTAAGAAACGGAGCAGAGAATATGACTGGGAGCAAGATTTTGTTACATTTAGAAATGATATAAAATCAATGATTTCACAAATGTTGGCTGAACATCAAGCAGAAATAAATAAAATACACCCTACTCTGATGGAAATTAAAAGTACAAATAGTAACATAGAAGTTTCTATAACGTTTCTCACCTCACAGAACGAGGAATTAAAACATAAAATTGAACAAATGGAACTTCAAACCAAAAAGGATAAAGATTACATAACTATATTGGAGGATAAAATCGAGGATCTGCAACGCGAAAACCGTAAGACAGGCATCGAAATTAAAAATGTTCCGAAAATCACTAAAGAATCTAAAGAGGACTTAATTAAGATGGTTTTAACTTTATCTAAAAGTATTGGTTGCAACCTTGAGAAAAACGATATCAAAGACATCTATAGAGTTCGGAGTAAACGTGACATTAACCAAAGTCCAATCGTTGCAGAGCTGACGTCAACACTACAAAAAACTGAGTTTTTAAAAATGATTAAGTATTTCAGAATAAAACAAAAGGAGAAATTGTTTGTCAAACATCTAGGCTTTACCAGTAACGAATAGTCCCCCGTATACGTGAGTGAGCAGCTGACAGCAAAAGCGGCACGACTGCATTTTCTTGCACGTGACCTTGCTAAGACAAAAGAATTTAAGTTTTGTTAGTCAGCATATGGAAAAATTTATGTTAGAAAAAATGAGAGCTCTCCTATAATTTTAATTAAAAATAAGTCGCAAGTTCATAGCCTTATGCAAAAAGCATGACTATTTGTATTAAGTATTTTTTGTGTTGATATATTTTTGTTTCTATGTTTATTGTTCTTTTAAGATTAGTGTTCCTAAAGTATTCAACCTAAATAAATGTAAAATTATTTTTGTTATCATAATGCCAATACACACACAAAAAAATTACACACATCACACATCTCTATCCACTTTCATAAATATATTAAACAAACTCATCTTTAGCATACTAGTACACACAAATTATTCACATTATGCCCAAACATATCACAAAAGTACTCCTATGCAATCAATACATAAACACTTAGAATTAAGACACGTATTACAAATTATAAATAAAGAATCTAAATTTAATACTGATAATGGATAGTTCCCTAAATACTTTACATGAATTAGACAAAATATTTATTGCACAATCCAGTGAATGTTGTGTCCAAGACTTTATAACACAACACGTAATAGATAAATCCGATATAACTATTATATCACAAAATATTCAAGTATTTACAGACATATTGATGACTTATACTTAAATCTTACTCAACTTAAAATAACGCCTGATTTTATTATCCTTAGCGAGTGTTGGTTTGACAAGAACAAACCTGTTCCCATGTTAAATAATTATACGTCCTATAATAAAACACAGCACATAAATCACTGCGATGGTGTGACTGCTTATATTAATAATAAGCATTCAGTGAGTGTCAAGAAAATTTCTCTATTAGAAGCGTCTTGTCTGCAAATTCAATTTAATGACTACATTATTATTGGCATTTATCGCTTGCCATCTCATACATGCTGAAAGTTTTATCAACTCTCTTAGTCTTTACTTAGAGTCCTTAAAAATGTGTAAGCTTATTGTTTTGACGGGTGGTATTAACATTAATATAATACACAAATGTAATGAAAGTAAACATGAAAGGATGAATAGACTAAACTATTTAAATATGTTGTGTACACGGCTTGCTTCCAGGACATTTGATACATGATGATAGAGGTAACAACTGTCTCGATCACTGTATGTTAAAAATAGATACAAATAAATCGAATACAACAATCGTAGTGATAAACGGAACTATCACAGATCATTACATGACTTTCCTTAAGTTAAATAATTTTTGTAATAAAACTGCATTTAGTAATAAATACAAAAGGTCAGTCAATTATGAAAATGCTATTAATAGCCTTAAAAACACAAATTTACAAGATCTGCTTTTATGCTCTGATTCTAATATTTTAATTGAACTGTTGATAAATAAAATCCAAACACATGTTTTAAAAAACGCACAATAAAACCCTGGATGACACAAGGTGTCCTACGTTGCATTAGGAACCGTAATAATATTCAATTAAAATTAAAATCTGATCCAGAAAATGAAGTGTTGAGGATCACGTATAAACGCTATAGAAATCACTGCAACAGTTTAATTAAAAACTTAAGCGCAAATATGAGCGAGAACAGATAATGAATGCCACTGGAAACCCTAAGACGCTCTAGAAAGCAATAAATGATATCACACATCGCAAGCAATCATTACATAAAAATATAGAGTTGTTAAAAATAAGATTGACCTTGAAGTTAATTTGGTTAATAGTTACTTTGCTAATGTTGGGAAATCCTTGGCGGAGGATATTTTATCAAAATTTAACTCTATTAACTTTTCCACTACGGATAAAACAGTAAGCTCCCATGCTTCATCTTTTGCTTTGCTGGAGACTGATGATTCGGAGGTTAGGAATATATTGATGAATCTTAAAACAGAGAGTGCCCCTGGATATGAAAATATCACTACCAATTTTCTAAAACACGCTCATAACCAGGCATAAACGTGGTAGAGCCATATTTATAGCATAGTTGTAGCACGAAAGGGTCGGCAGCTATATTTATAGCATAGTTGCAGCACGAAAGGGTCGGCTCCACCGGGGAAGGACCACGCTCTCACAGAATACCAGCGTAAAATAGCAGCTTAATACTGCTGTGTTTCGTATGGTGAGTGTAGTGAACCGGAGGGTCTCCGGTTCACTACACTCACCATACGAACTCACCATGGAAAAGAGGCATTCCATCTTAGTCCTCAAGGCTGACAACGCATCTGCATTTTGATTCGCTAACGAGGATAGATGTAGATGTCTATGGGCCACAGCAACCACTTACCATCAGGTGGACTGTGTGCCCGTTTGTCACCCTATTTCTATATGAAAAAATGATATAAGTACCCATAATAGCACACCAGGTTGATCTTTGCTTTAGGGATGGCGTTTTTCCTACTGCTCTGCAGTTGGCATTAATGGCCCTGTATACGAAGGTGGAGATAGAAGCGATCCAATTGACTACAGTTCTTCCCGCAATATCCAAAATTTTAGAAAAAATGTTAAATAACCGTTTGATTAATTATTTAAATAAATATAATATACTTTCAATGTCACAATTTGGCTTCAGACGAGAACTTTGCACAGAAGACGCTATTTCAGAGCTGACGTCACCCATTATTGACCAAGTTGACAAAGGAAATAAATTTTTATGGATATAAAAAAAGCTTTTGATAGCGTCTCTGTCCTCACTCTTATAAATAAACTTGAAAAATAGGCATATGAGGTAAACCCTAGACTTATTTAAATATTACTTAACAAACCGTAGACAACGGGTCAAAATAGGAGAGCACTGTAGTCATGACTCTACCATTACCTACGGTGTCCCACAGGGGAGTGTTTTAGGCCCGACTCTATTTTTGGTTTACGTAAACACCCTTTGTAAAATGTCGCTACAAAATGGGCACGTGTTCTCGTATGCAGATGACACTGCTTTGGTATTTTGTGGTCGAAGCTGGGAAGATGTTCGGCACAGCGCTGAAGTAGGGTTAGCCAAGGTTGCAGAGTGGTTAAGAATACATTTGTTAACTCTCAATACATCTAAGACTAACTATGTACATATGTTTTACTAAGTGCAATAGGACTCAACCTAATTTTAATATTAAACTTCATTCTTGTGTTGACATTAATAACTCTCACTGCTCATGCCCACATATAAACAAAGTATCTAGCACAAAACATCTTGGAATAATATTGGATCAGCGTTTATCCCGGCATCTACATGTCGAACTTTTAATGACAAGGATTAGAAAATTCATATGGTTTTTCAAAATTTTAAGACATCTCGCAACAACACAGATATTAAAACAAGTGTATGTTTCTTTAGTTCAGTCAGTTCTGGTATACTGTATTAGTATATGGGGAGGTGCTACGAAAACAAAGTTTTTGGATTTAGAGAGAGTGCAAAGATCATTACTGAAAGTTATGAATTTTAAGCCTTACAAATTCCCAACACGAGATTTATACGCCCTGTGTGATCTTCTTACAGTTCGCAAGTTATACATATTAAATATAGTTCTTAAGCTACACAAGTCCCTTGCATATAACCTTGAATTCGAAAATAAAAGGAGAAAAACTAACGTAGCTCCAAGTGCTCCGGTTACACAGTATTTGCTAGACGGCAACAGGCAAAAAAGTCCTCTTATTTGTGCAATTACTTAAACAAAGAATTGAATATTAATTCAAAAACTAGTAAAGAATGTAAGAAACTTCTTATTGAATGGCTCAAGTGGAAAGACTATCACGAAATCACTCTCGCACACATATGCGCACACACGCACACACACACACACACACACACACACACACACACACACACACACACACAAAACACACACAGATTTTTATAATTAATTTATCAAAAGGAAAGGAATGTTATGAAATTTTTGTAACTACAAGTATTGTATGTTAATTAAGGAAGAGCGAGTTTTCCTGTCACAAGTATTGAAAAATACTTAAAAGGAGAACTCTGTATACTGCTAATGATGTAAATTTATTGTTACAGAATAAACATTTTTTGATTTTTTTTTGGATTTTTTGTGCCATGGTACAGAAGCCTGATAGACCTTTTTAAACGTTACAAACTACGCATGAGTCTTCAATTTTTTTTTTTCACTTAAGACATGTTTCGAAACCAATAAAGTTCAATACAGCTTGTCAAGAGTTTTGTTTCATATTGCAAGTGTTTAGCGTGTACGAAATGCTTGTATCCGTTTTCCATATTTAGAAAAAAGAAAATTACTTAATATCAAGCTAAAGCTGCAACATTTAAAGTTGTAATTTGGTGTGGTTTTACTCCACCGGACTATCTGTCAAATTAGCCTAATTGGTCTAGTGACCATAACTTTTATAATAGACGTGGCTCGAGTTTTCTGCTAACTATGCTTAGTCAAGTAACGGCTGTCTCGTGGCAGTTTTCGTTAACTAAATATCAAAATAATCTTCCGTCACCTTTTCACGTAATTGGATCCAAATTTCAAAATGCTTTTCAAAATGCGGTATAAAGAATATCTTTCTAATGCCAATGTAACTTTCTAAATCTATGCATACAAATAAAATTGAAGTGTCTGTCTGTAATATCGAAATAACTGCCTACTATTAAGCTCAGGGGGGGTTATTTGCATGCTTTTAAGACATGAATAATTGTTTTTAAATTTTTGTCTGTCTGTCTGTCTGAGCTAATAATATATAAGATTATTTCAGGATTTCTGAACCGGTTGTAATAAAACTTCACGAAAAGATAGAGCAATGGCAGAATAGATCTAGGCTAGATTATATAAGAAAAGCTTGGCGATTTTTTGTAAAATCGAAAAATTTATAGAGTAAATGGTTGTTCATTATCTTCAATCTAAATGTTGACTAGTCCTAGGTAAACATACTCGTCAACAAATTCGAGCTTAGTGCTCCCAACAATTACCGGCATAGGTGTGACATGGACGTTATACAAGATCTTTGTTTTGTCCATGCTCATGTTAAGACCTATCCGTTGGGAGGCGCTATTGAGGTCATTGAGCATAGGTCCTCCAGCGATTCTGCCATAATGACTGTATCGTCGGCAAATCGAAGGAGAGTGATGTACTCGCCATTGATGTTTATACCGTATCCTTTCCAGTCCAGAAGCTTAAAAACGTCTTCGAATGCAGCGGTGAAGAGTTTCGGGGATATTACGTCACCCTGTCTTACACCTCTCTGCAGTTGGATAGGTTTCGTACTCTGATTCTGTACTCGGATAGCCATCGTAGCCCTA
>JAGSMP010003527.1:0-10149 GCA_029286625.1 Parnassius orleans
TACTCGTCAACAAATTGAGCTTAGTGCTCCCAACAATTACCGGCATAGGTGTGACATGGACGTTATACAAGATCTTTGTTTTGTCCATGCTCATGTTAAGACCTATCCGTTGGGAGGCGCTATTGAGGTCATTGAGCATAGGTCCTCCAGCGATTCTGCCATAATGACTGTATCGTCGGCAAATCGAAGGAGAGTGATGTACTCGCCATTGATGTTTATACCGTATCCTTTCCAGTCCAGAAGCTTAAAAACGTCTTCGAATGCAGCGGTGAAGAGTTTCGGGGATATTACGTCACCCTGTCTTACACCTCTCTGCAGTTGGATAGGTTTCGTACTCTGATTCTGTACTCGGATAGCCATCGTAGCCCTACTGTACAAACACTTCAGCACTTCGATATACCGACAGTCAACTTGGCACCGCTGAAGGGAATGTAGCACCGCCCAAATTTCGGCGGAATCAAAAGCTTTCTCATAGTCCACATACAGAAGGCAAAGTGGCAGATTGTATTTTTTGGTCTTCTGTATAATTTGCCGAAGAGTATGTATGTGGCCTATGGTAATAAAGCCTTTTTGGAAACAGGCTTTTCGGGAGGCTGGAAGTCGTCGAGTCTGCTTGCGAGACGATTCGTAATGACTCGAACACAGCACGTAGACGCGGCTTAGAAGTAAAACGATCTGTAGTTCTTCAAGAGAGCGTTGTGGCCTTTCTTGAAGGACAAGACCACCGCACTTCTGCTCCATGCCTCCGGAGTAGTACCACCATGGAAGATGGACTTATTGGGCTTCTGAAGGACTTCAAGTACCTGTTTTCCATTCGCTTTCAGAAGCTCCACTGTTATTCCATCCTCACCTGGGGCTTTGCCGTTTTTAAAGTGCTGGAGAGCCTTTCTAATCTCGCTCAGACTGACGTCCAGGATATCATCGGAATAGTGTCGGTTTGAATCACTGGCGCTGCGAAGAGATGTTGCATCCTTTTTCATTTTCTATCGTATTTACCACTGGGAGTGCTCTGAGGAATTGTTGGGATTAATTCCAGCCGCCAAATTTCACATCATTTGAATGCTCGGCGGTCTACTACTGTGCGTTTTACTAGGAGTTTTCTTTCTCGCACGAATAATTTAATCGAGGAATCGTTTACCACCGGCGATTTTTTCGGATGACTTAAGGACCTTCAAGAAACGAGCTTACTCCTTTTTAAAAGGCCGGTAACGCACCTGCAATTCCACTGGTTTTGCAGTTGTTCATAGGCGTCGGTTGACACTTTCCAGCAGGTGAGCTGCATGCGCGTTGGCCCCTCTGTTATAAAAAAATATTTGCTCTTGGATCGTTACACACACTTGCGTGTGGCTCCAACGATGACGTGTACAGCTGCCCATAAAACCTCTCAATCTCACTCAAAATCTCAGGTGTCCCTAAAACAATACTGCCTCACTCGGTCTTCAGCTTCTTCAGTTTGCCCTTTTTGGCAGACAGATCTCTGAAAAAGACTTAGGAGCTCTGGTTCCGCTCGATCGCTTCTTTAATACGAGCTGTACTGAAGTTGAGTAAGTCCTGCCGCGTGTAGTTGGATATCTGTCTGATTAGTTGATTGTATGCTGTCAGATCTGCTGAAGACTGCAGCTTTATTTCCCGTCTAAAAATAATTACTTGAAAGTATTTATAAATTTTAAAAACATTTTAAGCAATTTAATTTATTTTATTTGAAATAAAAAAAAAGAAACATAGGAAAGTATAAGACTTTAAAATTATTAAGCTACATCGTAGAAGATGAAGTACTGATACCGCAGATATCATCCGATACTGCTCTACGAGACGGCTACGAGAACGTTTCTAATACTTAGCACTTCCAATGTAAACAAACTCCGGTGTAGTGCTACAATTTAACCGCCCTTTGCCCATAGTTCGCTCAATCAAAGACTAAGACGCCCTTCACCATACGAGTACAAATTAATATAATACGTTAATTTTAAAATGGAGCGTATTAACTGTTTGAAATATAATTAATAAATTTAAATTGCGTTAAAATAACTATTATTAATATGCGGTTCGGTAGAGCAGTGACCATGTTTACATCAATGCTCTCCCATTTCTCGCACCACATTAACCACACTCATTATTATTGCGACAACACGCGACATTTTCTGTTTCTTTTTCCTGTTCCGTGTATCCTATGATCTTGTGTAAACAACATAAACTGGATGTCCCAAAAATATCACGTCAGAGCGATATGGAAGATAGGTTAGCTTTGGATCTTGCAGATAAAAAAATTACCTTAGTAAAAGTTTTTTAGTTTTTGAGATATAGTCAATTATTTTATTTTCTTAAAAATACAACCTTGAAACTTGTTGGTTTTTATATTTTTTTTATTTTTCAAACAGTTTTTCCATGCACAGAAAGTAAATTTGCCCCAAAATCTCGTGTATTTTTAAGAAAAAAAAAAAAGATTTTTGTTACTTTTTTACCTTTGAAAAAATTGCACTTCCAACTTTAATGACCTACCGTGAAAAAAAATGTACTGACGTAAACTGGAAAATAATTTGGAAAAATACTCCACTTATCGCAAATTTAGAAAAGGTATAACACTTGCATTAATTATTTTAAAAAAACGTAGAAATTACCATTTTTATCATTAAGGGTAGCACTCTCAGCGGGAAGCTGTACTTTGGTATTGAATAAACGAATTCTTCTTTCAAAAGCAATGAAAAGGAATGTTGTTTAGTCTTTGTGTTTAGCATCACAGCAACCCGTTCTCGGGTCGTAAACTGAGCGAGACAGCTGTGAGTAGAGGGAGTATAGTGCTATCTCAGTGTCGCACAGGTAGCTTCGATAGTTGGTTTTGTTTTTAGTACGTTATCTTCAGTTTTTTGTGATACACGTGCGGGTTTGTGCTCCCCTCGTTGTTTTTAACATTTTTGACTACTCGGTGTTTATTAATTGGACTTTGATTTGCTTACTACTTGGACTATTGTTGAACTGATTGATTTTGTTGTGAAAGTACTAATAATGGAAAATCCACGACGAGGCGCTGTTAGTCGCTTTACACATCGTGAGTACGCAAACATGTACTTGATTTACGGCGAAACCAGGCAAGTTTCTATTCGAGGCATAGTATCATTAAACGCAAGGTTGGCTGCAAGATTGTATGCGGAACGGTATCCAGACCGTATACATCCGACATATGAGGTGATTGAACGATTGGATTCTGCCTACAGGGAGGGTAGAATACCTGGAACTCGAGGTTCTCAATCTTGGAAACCGCGAACAATTGAGGATGACGTCGTGCTACAGGAACGCGTCGAGGATCCCTCGACTTCGGTTCGTATGATACAAAGCCGCACTGGAATACCGAAATCATCGGTTCATCGTATTTAAAAAAAGGTATCAGTTTCACCCATACCACATTCAAAGAGTGCAAACTCTCCTTCAGGGTGATTATGTTAAACGAGTGCTGTTTTGCCGACGAATGCTGGAACTAAATAGGCAAGATCCCGATTTTTTACATAAAGTTTTGTGGACTGATGAGTCTCAGTGCAGAAGGGACGGATACCTTAACCTGCACAATATTCATAGTTGGCAGTTAGAAAACCCGCATGAAACTAGAGAAGACCGTTCACAACACATGTTTAAAATCAATTTATGGACAGGAATCTTCAATGGTTCAATATTAGGACCAGTAGAGCTACCTCTGATATTAAATGGTGAAAACTATTTGGCATTTCTTCAACACCAATTGCCAACACTCCTAGAGGATATGCCACTACAAACACGGGCAACGATGTGGTACCAAAACGACGGTTGCCCAGCACATTACGCTCGAGACGTTCGAGCCTATCTTGACGATAGGTTCCCAAGAAGGTGGATTGGGCGATTGGGGCCAATCTTATGGCCCCGAGATCCCTGACTTAAACTTTGGATTTTTTATTGGGGTTGTCTCAAGGATAAAGTGTACCTAAAACCAATTCACAACGAAAGGGAACTCCGTAACCGAATAAACATAGCGGCTCAAGAGATATCCCAAATAAGTTTAAGAAGATTAAAAAATAATTTCATCAAAAGATGTAGATTATGTATTCGAACTAGAGGCAAACAATTCGAGCATCTGCTTTAATAAATAATTCAAAAATTCAATTTTTTTGTCAATACCCCATATCTAAGTCAATAAGTTCGGCTTTAGCGCTGCCCTTAATGATAAAAATGGTAATTTCTACATTTTTTTAAAAATAATTAAAATAATAAATTATACCTTTTCTGAATCTGCAGTAAATGGAGCATTTTTACAAACTATTTGCCAGTTTACGTCAGTACATTTTTTTTCATGGTAGGTCATCAAAGTTGGAAGTGCAATTTTTTCAAAGGTAAAAGTAACAGCAATCATTTTTTTTCTTAAAAAATACACAAGATTTTGGAACAAATTTACTTTCAATGCATGAAGCAACTGTTCGAAAAATAAAAAAAATATAAAAACCAAAAGTTTTCAAGGTATTTCTAACGACAACAGTAGAAACACTAATTTAAAGTAGAGATTTTTGAGAAAATAAAATAATTGACGATATCTCGAAAACTAAAACTTTTTACTAAGGTAATTTTTTTTATCTGCATGATCTAAAGCTGACCTATCTTCCATGTCGCTCTGAAGTGATATTTTTGGGACACCCCGTATTTTTTTATTAGTTTCGATAAAGGATCCTAAGTTCTAGTAATGCGCCCATAACAAAAGAAAATTATTTAAAGTTTATTAGTTTTTTAGTTATATAAAACATACGTTTCTTGAATTAAAGTTGATGATAATCTTATTAATAGAGCGGGTCAAAAAGTTCGCGTAATGGAGGGGTCAGAAATGGGAGGGGGGATTTTTTTAACTGTTACTACTTGGTCACTTAATACAACTATAAATGCCAAGTTTCAGCCAGATCTTTGATCTTTGATCTTTGAGATATCTAAGGATAAACAAGTCAATCGGGAAGTGAACACTATCTCCTTGTATATTAGGTCATTACACTAAAATATACATTAAACAAGTATAAGAAAAATTTGCTAATGACAGTGTTTCATTAACTAAAACTGTGACAAAATGTGTCAGGGCTTCGTCAAACAAACAACATGGTACGTAAATGGAGAATTCTTTGTTTGTTTCATTTTCTGATGGAGTTCATCTGCATTAACGCTGCCTTTGTGCCGTGACTCTTAATTTTGCTCTATGTTGAAAGTTAAGGACCGCTATTTTTGAAAACGCAAAACATTTGCAGTGTGTTTTGGCAAAATTAAATTATTTTCTCTTAATAAGTAAATGTTTGGTTTGAAATGTAAATCACATTGAATTTAGCTACGATTTAATCGAAAAATATGTAAAATCAAGATCTCTATGAGGATTCCGCTAAAAATTAGCGCTAGAGCACTACTGCGGCAGCATAAACTATGTCGGATTCCCTTTGGGAAAGTAATTTTTAAAAGAGGTCTATTTCATTTTATTTCTGTATACTAACGAACTTCAAACTTTTTTTTAATATTTTACTCCAGTGCTTGAATACGATTGCACCTGATGGTAACTGATAATGCAGCTAAAGATAGCATCAAATGTCATCAAATAGATGGCTTTATGTAATAAGTCAAGTACGACAAAAACGTTTATTAATCCTGGGTTTCTCCCATGTAAGGGTTAGCCGTGGTCACTCCCTAAAATAATGGGAAACACTGGATTGAAAGAGAAAATTACTGCTAATGACTGTCATCTGTATATAATAATCATCTCTGTAATACTGTCCATCAGTTTGAGTCTTTATTGGTTGTATATGCCTAAAAAGTCTTCATTTTTATTGATATTTTGCCACAAATGTGCGACGTTCATATGTTTACAAATTCATACAAAAATACGGAGCGCATGTAAGTAAATTTAAAAAAAATGTTAAATTAGCATAGTTACACCACTTGTAGTTTTAAATGGGTTCTTGCAAGAAAGATTAGAAGTCTCACCAGTGTTGAGAAAGCTAGATTAGTTTATTTTAGTTACTTAAATAGCGTGATGTCTTATGGAATTTTGCTATGGGATAATTCAACTGACATTGAATCCATTTTTGTTTTGCAAAAGAGAGCCGAACGGGCGATTTATAACTTAAACTGTAAAGAGTCCCTTAGAGTTTTTTTTAAAGAAATACACATATTAACTTTGGCATCGCAATATATTTATGAAAATGTAATGTACTCGTATGTACATGAAAACATAAATAGCTTTGATAAGAATAAAAATGTTCATACTTTGTCTGTGCCATTGCACGTGCGGCGGCGCCGGTGTAGCTAGACAGAATTCTTGTAAACCACACGTGCACCGCACATCTGCGCCATTGCACCTGCGGTGGCGCCCGTTTGTCTGGTTACTTGTTTTGCTTGTATAAAACGGACGGAGTGGCCGCCGTTAAGGCGTTACACATTACGCTTGCGCCATCGCCTCCGTGCGGTCGTGCGCTAGCGGAGTCCGCCAGCTAACCGAGCACCCGTCCCCGTACGGGTCTTCTCCCTCAGTCAGTTCTGTCGAGGAATTGAACGTCAGTCCCCTCCCGTCCCCTCAGCTAGCGCCGCCGCCCCCGTGCGGTTGTGTTAGCTGACCACGCTCCCATCCCCGTACGGTTGAGAGTGCCCTCCCACGCTCCCGTCTCCGCACGGTCGAGTTGCTCTCCCGCCTCGGCTAGCACAGCCGCCCCCTCGCGGTTGTGCTAGCTGTCTCACAGTCCCCGTACGGTGAGAGCCTTCCCGTCTCCGCCAGCCGCCCCCGTGCGGTTGTGTTGTGCACCCGCTCTCACCGTTGAACGGTGAGTGCCTTCCCTTCCCTTCTCGCCTCCGCTAGTGCCGCCGCCCCCGCGCGGTTGCACTAGCAGTCAGTGCTCACCGTCCCCGTACGGTGAGTACATTCTCGCTCATGCGACTCCCACTCCATGACCGCCGTACTTTGCGGCTGTGTGGGTTGACCCGCGCTTCCATCCCGGACGGTTGTGCCCCACGCCTCCCTCTCCCCGAGGGAGGTCGTCTCCGATTCAGCGATAAAGCCTTAGGGCTAGAGCCGTTCTCAGGTGGTGTTTAGTGGGTAGGCACTCCTTCAAAGTGAGTCCCACATAACCACGCAGCCGGCTGCGTGATATGCTATGATAATTCACCACCTCTCCCCGCTTCCGGAGGGTGTCCTTACATTGGGCGCAAAAAAAAAGCCGTTAAGGCAGTCTTGGCTCTGGCGTGGAACGGTGTGCTTGTCGTATTCTGTTTTTATTAAGAATAATAATAATTAATTCGTGCAAACGAATTAATTATTAATATTTCGTTTGCACGAATTAAAACAAAAAAAAAATAAACAGACTCACGGGACTGGATTCGCCAATTGACGAAATTATATTTTTTCACAATTTCAACTTGCCAGAAGGACCTTCCCAAAATTCGTCGCCAGCTCTCAGACATTAACATTTTCAAGTCTGTAAAAATTTAAAGCATTTTATTAAAAGTATAAAACGACACCTTCTATTGCAATATAAAATAAAGAAGACGATCTGTCCATCCATTCATTACAGCCAATAAAAGTCAACATTGATAGGGGGATTTCGCCATAGTTGCCACACTTAGCAGGCGGATTGGTAATCACAGTATAAATTGTTATTAGGAAGATGCTGCAGTTTCATTTTTTTTCTGTCACCTCTTACGATACCATATGGACTAGTGGGTATTCTCATGCCACCACTTCATCATCATCATCAACATCATCATTACAGCCATTCACAAATCCGCTGCTGTACATAAGCCTCACCCGAGGAATGCCACAAACCACCACCACTTCACGAGTTGTAAAATATGACAATAATATATTATTTTATTTCGTTATAAGAGTGTATTATGTTTTTATACTTTATGGCACTCTCACCTGATTTTACACTATGACCATATATATCATCATTTAAGAAACAAAATGCAGATGCGTGGTCACTGAGAACTAAGATAGATTGCCATTCGCCATACGAGACACATCATCGTTATTCTACCATTTTACGTTGGTATTTTGTGCGAGTCTGAATTTTACCCTGACGAGTCCTCCTCAAAAAAAAAAACAAAATCAAACAAAATAGGGATCGAGAATAGGTCAGCCGTATGGACTGCAGCTATAATACAGCTACCATATAGGAACGTATAATGCACACTCATAAGATAATATAGTACCGCAAACAATATTTAAGAAAATAACATAATGTTATAATTATACTTAAAAAAAAGTTTAACCGACTTCAAAAACAACAAAGAATAAAACAATAATCCACATAATGGCTTCTGAAGTCGGAAATAAGACATAGAGTATCGAAGAATCAAAGCCCTGACTTCAGAAGTTATGTGAAATTATTATTGTTCTCTCTCTTTTGTTTTTGAAGTCGATTTTACATATTTTTTAAAGTTAAATTATATTACCCTTATAAATGGACTAATGAATATCACAAGGTCAAGGTTACAACTAGGGTGTTTCCCAAATTAAAATAAACATTAAAATTTCATCCCCTATTTTGGCCATCCTTAGGGGTGAAGTTTTTTCTTAAAAAAAATTATGGACACTGAAGGGTAACCTATTTAGTAAAGTACGTAAAGAAGCATAATCAAAATCGGTTCAGCAGTTTCCGACAAATCGGAACAGTCATAAGAAGCATAAAAAGTATACATAAAAAGTATAGCTTAAACGTGTACCAACTTGCAACGCGTGAAAGATTTATATTTAAAGTTGCTAAAACGTAAAATGTTCAGTCGATTTTGTGTCGCAGCCGTGCTAGCGAGAGGGAATATTTCGAGAATCCTGCAATTCAACACATTCTGACGTACTCGACGGCAGAATGAAGAAACGCCACGGTAAATTATCCTCATCCTAAATTGAAAACCAAGAAAGGATTTTATCTCATAATATCAGAAATCCTCACTGAATTACACTTGATGTGAAATGTTTACTTGTTAGTTTAGTTTGATGGCTAAGAGTAAATTATAAAATGTATAATAATGCTATAAGGATCTATATTGAGAAACTCTTATATTGTTTAATTGAGTAAAAATAAACTTACAAAGTAAAAATATTTATTTATTAATTATGTTTGGGCAGTGGGCATAAACAAATAGAAAAAAGAACTGAAACAAAAGTCACTTAAGTATTAGGCCACATTAAGAAGCTATATATACTTTTTAAAATAGAATAGAATAGAATATTTTTTTATTAAATATAGATTACATGTAATTCGTTTTGATAATAATTTTTTATTCTTAGCACTGGTTCGGAAAAAAACCTTTGCCCTGGGAACAACCAGCAAGAAACGCAGCGGGACTTTATTTCCAAAGTAAATTATACAATAAGAGTGACTACTACTGCAACTCCTGGACGAGTAGAACTAGGTGTGCCAAGTTTGGGTTATGATTAGACCTTACCCCCAGACTTGATGGAGTGACCTGATGGTGTACTTCGGTGACTACTACTAGAACTCCTGGACGAGTAGAACTAGGTGCCGAGTTTGGGCTCGTTTTGTTAGTTATGATTAGACTTTACCCCCGGACTCGATGGAGTGACCTGATGGTGTACTTCGGTGACTACTACTGGAACTCCTCTCCATCAAGCCCGGATGTTAGGTCTCATCGTAACTAACAAAACGAGCCCAAACTCGGCACATCTAGTTCTACTCGTCGAGGAGTTCCAGTAGCTGTCACCGAAGTATACCTTCAAGTCACTTCACCAAGTCCGGAGCTAAAGTCTTATCATAACTAACAAAACCAGCACAAAGTTCACAGCCACCATCTCACTGCTAGTAGAGGGCTTCTAGTGCCTAGCAGTCTCAGGAGCAGCTATTCGTATTTCGTATCTAAGTATGTTTTTGTGGGTATAAGAAATGAGAAAAAAAAATCAATCTTTCAAATTATCAAAATGTTTTTACTTGATTACGATATTACGATTCCCGCACCCGCAGCTAACCGTGCGTACACTTGTGTGTGTGACCCGTGTCAATGTAATAGTTCGATTCTATACCTATCAATTTTGCAAACGCGTTCTTAAGTTGACATTGACAGTGACAGTTATATTCGACTTCGCGACTCGCGTCATATGCGTCATTCCGTTTTAAAAAGATAATTACAATAATCCAGAGAATTTTGGTGATG
>JAGSMP010003528.1:0-10019 GCA_029286625.1 Parnassius orleans
AACTCTGGACGAGTAGAACTAGGTGTGCCAAGTTTGGGTTATGATTAGACCTTACCCCCAGACTTGATGGAGTGACCTGATGGTGTACTTCGGTGACTACTACTAGAACTCCTGGACGAGTAGAACTAGGTGCCGAGTTTGGGCTCGTTTTGTTAGTTATGATTAGACTTTACCCCCGGACTCGATGGAGTGACCTGATGGTGTACTTCGGTGACTACTACTGGAACTCCTCTCCATCAAGCCCGGATGTTAGGTCTCATCGTAACTAACAAAACGAGCCCAAACTCGGCACATCTAGTTCTACTCGTCGAGGAGTTCCAGTAGCTGTCACCGAAGTATACCTTCAAGTCACTTCACCAAGTCCGGAGCTAAAGTCTTATCATAACTAACAAAACCAGCACAAAGTTCACAGCCACCATCTCACTGCTAGTAGAGGGCTTCTAGTGCCTAGCAGTCTCAGGAGCAGCTATTCGTATTTCGTATCTAAGTATGTTTTTGTGGGTATAAGAAATGAGAAAAAAAAATCAATCTTTCAAATTATCAAAATGTTTTTACTTGATTACGATATTACGATTCCCGCACCCGCAGCTAACCGTGCGTACACTTGTGTGTGTGACCCGTGTCAATGTAATAGTTCGATTCTATACCTATCAATTTTGCAAACGCGTTCTTAAGTTGACATTGACAGTGACAGTTATATTCGACTTCGCGACTCGCGTCATATGCGTCATTCCGTTTTAAAAAAAGATAATTACAATAATCCAGAGAATTTTGGTGATGCGATAGTGGAGTACTTGTGGAGGCGGAACATTATGAATTATAATAAAGATCCATTTGCGGCGACTATTAAATAATTAGAATCAGCAGATTTCTCTTTCATCTGCCCTACAGCTGACGCCGAAGAGGCTTCAACTCTCTTTGTCGATAAGTTATCAACGAGTATTACTGTATCTGGGCGTAAAAAAATACTAAAGCCATGGATAACCCCCGGATTACTCCGATATATCCGCCACCGGGACAAGTTACATAAAAATCTGAAGAAAGATCCAAATAACCAAATACTTGATATAACTTATAAACGTTATAGAAACTTCTGTAACGCTTTGTTGAGGAGACTAAAACGAACTTACGAAAAATCTTTATTAAAAAAATGCAAAAACCAATAAAGAAACGTGAACAGCTATTAAATCCATTACGAGCTCTCATAAACAGAAAGCCTCTGCAAATAATCTGCTAAATATTCAGGCTAACCCCTATGATGCTGTAGAGGATGTTAATAGATACTTTGCAAACGTCGGAAAACTACTAGCGGACAACATTATTTCACAATCTTTAAGCACTTCCCGAGACAGCACAAATGATTATAAAATATCCCGTAACAGAGACTCGATGGTTCTACTCCCACCAGATGAAAGCGAAATTGAGGTCTTGATCATGAATCTTAAAAATGATAGTGCTACTGGCTGGGTCTCTATCAAATTACTTCCTTAACCTGATAAAACACGTCATAGTCCCGGTCTTTACCATCATCGTTAAATTGTGTTTTGAGCAAGGCGTTTTTCCCAAGTTTTTAAAAGAGCTCTCATTACACCTGTCCACAAGAGTCCACGAGACAGTGTAACAAATTATAGACCGATTTATGTGCTACCAGCACTATCTAAAGTGTTAGAAAAAATCATGAATAACCAACTGTTAAAATTTTTGGAACAAAATAACATTCTTTCAGACTCCCAATTTGGTTTCAGAGCGGGAAAAAGTACAGACAGAGACAGAGCCGTCAGTTCTTTGGTAGAGTATGTTACAGAAAGTCTCGATAAGAAACAAAAATGTGTTGGAGTTTTTATTGATCTTGCCAAAGTATTTGACACTGTCTCGATCCCTATTCTTTGGGACAAGTTAGAAAGATATGGCGTACGGGGGACGGTGCTTAAAATTTACAAGGATTTTCTGATGGGTCGTCAGCAACAAGTTAAAATAAACAAACACATCAGCTTAGACGTAGCTGTTAACTGTGAGGTCCCACAAGGCAGTGTGCTCGCTCCAAGCCATGAAGGCAAAATTTTCACATATGCCGATGACACAGCTTTCGTGTTTCGTGGGAAAATCTGGGACGAAGTTCGACAAAATGCTGAAATGGGACTACAATCTAATGACCTTAAATGTATCCAAAACCTCATTCGTTCAGTTTATTAATTCTCGAATAAAACAACAGAACGTGAATATTCGTATTCACACATGCAAATTCTTAACAAATCAACAATGCACATGTCAACCCATAAGTAAAACACCTACGGTGAAATACATATCTTGGGGTACTATTGGATGAGAAACTAACTTGGAAACCACATATAGACATGATTGCGTCACGAGTCAGGAAATTAACATGAGTGTTCCAGAATCTTAGGCATGTAGCCGAACTAGAACTTTTTCACACTGTATATTATGCACTAGTTCAATCTGTCATTGGCTATTGCATCGGAGTATGGGGAAGTGCATGTAAAACACACATCATACACCTTGAGAGAGCTCAACGTTCTTTGCTCAAAACAATGACAGTTAAGCCTTATTGATTCCCCACCAATACCCTTTATGAGATGTGTCAAGTTCTCACAGTAAGGCAGTTATTTATTTACCACATCATCACCAAACAGCATGTTTCTAACCTTATGACCCAAATAAATCACGTAACAAGCGTACAATTACCAATGTTATTGATCCCCTAAGATGCCGTACTGCATTAGCAGGGCGACAAAGAAGTTTTCTTTTTGGATATCTTTATAATAAAGTTGATAAAATTCTAAATTTTTAACCACTATCACTTCACGAATGTCAAACTAAAATAAGGAACTGGCTAGTTACATTAAACTATGCGGATACTGAAAAAATTCTGGAAATATACTCTGGAAAATTGTCTTGAATTGAATTAGGCTAAGAAACATGGGAGAAGGTGCTGAATCCTGGCATACAGGTAACCTCATATTATCTCAATAAAGATTATTATTATTATTATTTTGTATATATCTATATTCTCTCTATTAAAGAGGTAACTTAAAACCTAATCACACGCGCCGAAGCCAAGCGTGAGCAGGTGCTAGGTGATGGTGTAAGCAGAGGTGACGGATGACGTGGTGAGGAATTTGCGTGTGAGTCGGCAGGTGTTCTACCCCTCCCCCACCCCTTTACCCCGCCCCCCAATCCCCTATTAAGGCGACTTGATTCTAAACCTTAACCTAATTTATTTTTGGACATACATTTTTAACTATTCTAAGCCAGCGGTTGACTACTATCCCACCTGATGGTAAGTGGTGATGCAGCCGAAGTTGGTAAAGTGCACTCACTTAGCCTAACAAATCCCTATTCTCTCTTGCCTGGCAGACACCCACTTTGGACGGAAAGACAAATACTGGCAACTTATTCCACTTCTTTTAATAGGCTGTAATAGTAATGGTACTTACAGTTTGTCTAAATTTTTATGCAATTGGTTTGTTTTCAGAAAAATCCAGGAACAGTCCGAGTAGCCGAGGAAGATAAGGGTTGGCGGCAGACCACAGCTACGGCGTGGGCTGGTCGTGCCACGCGGCTTCTTTCCCCGGCGGCGGCGAGGCACTGCGCTACTGCCAGAGATCGTGTCTATCTGAGAGCCGCAGACCTCACAAGATGGGCACCTAGACCAGGTGAGACGCAACAGAAACAAACAGAGGTTATAGTGTTATTAATATTTAACTATTTTTTTTAAATGTTACCTGTATTTTCTTCTGTATTGCGGGAACAGTTTAAATACACAAATTTCACGAGGATAAACATCCAGACCCATAACAATTATTTGTAGGCCATACAAATACTTGTTCCGTACGGGATTCGAACCCACGGACCTTAGCGCTGCAACTCATTGCTAAGCCACTGCGCCACAGAGCCGTCATTCTTAATTACTGTTATATAATTTTAATGTTCTGTTGCAATTTCAGCAAAGGGAACACCGGTGGAGACATTGTTTGTTTGTACTTATTTCACAAAGGTTTAATGTACGAGCTATTGACATAGATCATTTAAAACTAACATAGTTATAAAATGCGATACCGAAATATATATATAGGTGAATATAAAAAGTTAGCCCCCCGCACGTCCACTTGGTGGATGGTAAGTGTACCTATATGTATTCTCAATTGAGTACCAAAATGCAGATGCCTTGTTACTCTTGAGGTTGAAGATTGAATGCCTCACAGTAAAAAGGATCCAGTTATCACCTCTTACTTTTATGATGCTATTTCCTTTCCCGGACTAGTGAACCAATACTTGTTGCACCTATTTACATTTGCTGCGTAAGCGTGACTAACGTAGTAGAGTTTAATAATTCTAGCAATAAAGGATTTAAAATTCACAACTCGACACAAGCAAAGTTCGTTAACATGATTTTAACTTTATTGTATAAATAAATTGTATGATATTACTCTAGGCATGGAGCAATCGACATATTCCTCAGAAGTGACTCCGTTTCCGGCCATGCTTTATCACCAGGCAGTAGGCAGGAAGAAAACCTGCTGTCGGTCCGTGTGGCAGAAAATGATACAGCAAAAGAATGTATATGTCACTTAGAGGTAATAATGTGTATATATTATTTTTCACTTCTCACTGCACCATCTCTACAAGCCATTAAGAAATCAATGTGAAATAAAATTTCTTGAGAATCTTTACAAAGGAAACTGTTATTTTCTCCCAAAAGGGTAATTATGGCAAAGGCATCATTCACACATACAGTTGCAAAACAATTTTTTCTATAGGATATGGTTGACAATTGACCACACAGTCCACCTGATGGTAAGTGGATACAGTAGCCCATAGACATTTATCCATTTATTACAGCTCATCAAAGTTCACTGCTGCCCTTCTCGACTTTTAAGTGGTGATTTACCATGTGCTCAGCTGTGAAGGTCATCGTGAGGAAACCTACCTGCATGTCTCAGGAATAAAAATATTTTGAAGATATGTCAGTGTGGTGTGTTTCGACGACATGACCGCCAACACCAACTAAAGCATTGCGGTAGACTTATTGCTCCCTTGCCCTCTAATACATGAAAAGAAGCTAAGCTGTAAGATGTTTAGGTAGTAGTATAAACATCCTCATCTCTCTAGTTGTTCTTCTAAATAAAATGTATTCCTAAATATTGCGATATGTAAAACATAATTTCTCACACAGGTTTGTGTAAATTGGTACCCCTGTGGTTTGAAGTACTGCAAGGGAAAACCTCAAGGCGGCCTCAGCTACCGTTGCGGAATCAAGACTTGCCACCGCTGCTATCGTTACCACTACTACGTTCGCCGACGCGACGCCTGTCTCAGCTATACGTGACAGTGCGCTTTCTGGCCACTGGCCTTTGCTATGTGCCAAACTATGCTGCTGTTCACTTTTGAGTGTAGCTTTCCTGTGTTTTTACAAGGACTTCGTTTTGTATCTTGACAGAACTGTGTCACTGTGTAAATATTTATGATGCCAAGGAATTGTATGTATTGTGATTATGATGTAAGAGAATAAATGTTACTTTTTTATGATGTTTATTTATTTTATTCTGCTTTATTCACATTATACTAAAAGTGTTTTGAAATAATTAACATTACTAAAAATATAATGATTTAATGACTATCTTAATGACATCCAGGAAAGGCTCATGACGGTTTTCTCAGTATAAACTGGATTTTTCTTTCCATATCTTCATTATAAATTGCCTTGCACTTTTCATGGTTCACACGTCTCCTTGTCTAAAATTAATAAACAATATTAGAAGTTTTATCAAAACTGATTGCAATAATAATTAGAAGAAATAATAAAGGTGGTTAGAAATTATTTCTTCTCAATTTCAAATTAAATCATAGCTTATTTTTATTCATTTAATTAATTAATAATAATTATAAATTAAAAACAGGTCGTTTGAAATTCTTATTATACAAATCTTATGAATCTTATTATTGTTAAACCCATGCACTAATTTTGATATAGCATCATTAACTTCATCATATTTAAAGGACTGTTGCTAAATTTAAAAATCAATGATCATCAGCAAATTATACTTTATCATGATTATTCCTACAAGGGAAGGTAAGTCATTAATATAGACCAGAAATAGGAATGGGCGAGAATTGAGCCCTGAGAAAATAGCTAAAGACTTCCTGCACATTTTACCAGGTCGTCATTCCATCTAGTGGGGTCGCCTTACACTTACGCCTACGGTACAAAGCTGCCACTTGAGAACCTTTTTCCCCATCGGTTGTCGGTTCTTTGAACTATATGGCGCCCATTGCCACTTCAGCTTACTAATCCGTTGGGCTATGTCGGTCACTCTGGTTCTACTGCGGATATCCTCATTTCTAAGTTTATAATGCAAAGAAACTCCGAGCATAGACCTCTCCATAGCTCGCTGAGCGACCTAGAGCTTCCTCATACGGCCAGCAGTTTTTATATTAAATCTATATTAATCAATATATCTTGCAATGTAAATACAAAAAATACTTAAACCAAATCCATAAGAAGCCCTTGTTAGTAGCCAGTGTAATTGTCTATTTAACTTTGAATAATAGTGAATTCATCCTAAAATTCATCCTTCCACACAGCTAGGCTTATGTCCAGCAGTGGGTAGTTTGCAAGCTGATAAAAATTGTAATCAATATTAGAAAATTAATGTATAGTATTTAATAACACACATTTAAGTATTATATTTTAAATTAGAAATAATGGTGACTTCAAGATACGTATAGATATATCTTATTAAAATTAGGATTAGGATGCACATATTGTCTAGAACAAAGTAATATATAAATTATTCCGTTTGTCTATAGACATTTTTAATTAAAATTTACATAATTAAAATTTTTTTTTTAAATTTGACCTCATCTCCAAAAATAAATCAAATATTAATTTCTTAACTGATAAGCTATATTTTGTGAACGTTTGATTTGAACACTTTGATTTACCTGAAAAGGTTTTTCATAATATCTCGTGAGGCGATATTGTTCCAAGATGCCTTCTTTGCCTAAAATTCTATTAACTAGCCTGCAAGCATCGTCGACGTTGTTATTTTTACAAATACTGTGCGAGCTATGAACGAAGGATGCCTGTTTGCGAGAAGTTTAATTGTTAAATGCATTTTTCTTCAAATTAAAATATTTAATTTGCTTTTCTTCATAGATTATTTAATTTGCTTATTATAATTTGAGGTTAATTATATTTCATTTTGGAAACAGCTGAGGCTGACATTTATTTGTTGTGTGTTAAAAAGCAAAGGGATCTATTCCCATTCAGCCTAGTCTGACTGCTTTGTTCACAAAATTCTTGATAGCTATTCGGCTTGTTTAAAGCTCATAAGAACTTCCCAATCTACACCGGTTAACAAGAACAAGATCATCTTAGAGAAGAACCGCAAGAAAAAGAAACTAGGATCTTTTTTAAGTTTAATTTATAAAAAAAGATGTTAATAAAATAACAAAGATGTTAAAAATACAAAGGTTTTTAATTTTAAATGGTTTTAAAGTATCATATGATTTATCCAACGTAATATCAGTAGCCAGGGATCTTGCAAGTGTAGTGTATAACTTGTAAGAGTTATTTCTACACATCATTGTCCTCAATAATGATCTATTTTATAGTAGGCTTATTTACAAAATTTGAGTAACAACTTTTATTTTTATTTCACTATATTTTTGGAGGATTTTATTGTAAAACTTTTCATTTTCTCAAAAAGGCTTTTTAGTTTTAGCTTATCTAAATTTATGAACTTCTAGCATTTTTTAAATTCATATTTGTCGGTACGTAAATGATGTTCTCAAAAATAAACAACGATGGAAATGTTTAAATATTAGTCTACTTGAAAAGTCTCGCTAGGCCGCAAATTATAGATTGCCCGTATCGCTTGCTTTTGCAAAATCCTTTTCAATCTGCAGATCTCCTCAGTAATAACTGTAAGACATAATACTTACTGTAAAATAGGCATTTGCTTTAGGTTTGGGAGATATTTATAAGAGATCTAATGCGGTGTCACGAATGCCATAGTATTTAAGTTTATTAATCAAAATGTTATAATCCACACAATCAAATGCCTCTCAAGGTTCACGGAAGACACTGACAGCGCCATATTTTAACGATATTTTAAAATATTTTACATAAGTGTCCCATGTTGGTCTGGGACTTTTTATAGAATGGGGTGACAAACGAGCACATAGCCCCTGATGGTATGTGGTTGCTGTGGCCCATAGACATCTACATCTATCCGCAATTAAGAATCAAAATGCAGATGCGTTGTCACCCTGAGGACTAAGATGGAATGCCCTGTTTCCTGTAAAAGGGTCTCGGTTCTCTACACTCACCATACGCTGCTATTTTACGCTAGTACTCTGTGAGAGCGTGATCCTACCCCGTCGAGTCGATCCATTCGTGCTACAAGCATAATTATATAGCTGAAGCATGGCTCTACCACGTACTAACTTATAGGTTCCATTTTATGTGGGACTTGAATAAAAGTATGTGACAACTGTGTTATTTGCCCAGCATGTCTTAAAATGCGACTAATTATTGGGATATTGGTTGTGTTTTTATAGAATAAGGGTGACAAACAAGCATACATTCCACCTGATGATAAGTGGATGCTGTGGTCTATAGACATCAACTTTTTAATCTCAATTAAGAATCAAAATGCAGATGCGTTGTCACCCTTGAGAATAAAGATGGAATGCCTCGTTTGCATTAAAAAAGTTCTCCGGTTATTTACTCTCACCATACGAAACTTTTTACATTGATAGTTCTAAAATAATTAAAAATATTGAAATAACATGTTCCCGGGAATTAAGCTGCACCTACCTGCCTTTTGTTGGATTATAATTCAAAATGTAAAAGTCTCAATAATCTCTGAAGATATAAGTCTACCGATAAACTTAAACAATTTCCCCGAGAATCAGAACGGAAAGTTGTTCAGAACCTTTGGAAAACTTTACTGCCATGGACAGCTTCCACCTGTACTGTACAAAAATTTTACATTTCATAAAATATCATCAAAAGATATTGTAAAATATTTTAAAACTATTGATACCCATGGGGGCGGATTTGCTTCTCGCTGTATGACTCCAACATCGTTGCTGAGTCTGTCAGGGGTGGAAATTTTCACCCCGTCATCTGTAGTGCCTATCGGCGGCAGATCCCAGCCTTGGTTTAGACGCTCCTGCAAAATTACGTCGCGGCAGAAGCAGGAGTGTTACAAGGCCTGGGCGGACGCGAAAGCACTCAAAAATAAGTACGACTCTGCCTCCAGGTCCTTGCAAAAAGTTATCGCTAGGGCAAAGTCGGAGCACATTGAAACAATTGGCTAGAAACTAGTTCGCCTTCCTTCGCAAACTCGTGTATCCTGTTCTCTCGCTAAGGCTGCCCAAGGGAATTTCTGTAAACCATCATTACCATTTCTGCGCGGTTCTCTTTTTGCGTCCAACTCGACGCAAATCGCCGACCATACCGCAGTGTGAATGCTCAAAGCAGGATGTTCGGTTCACTCAATGCTCAGTGCGTAAAGCACTACTGTCAAAAAAAAAGAACCCCTTTGTCGTATTTCTCCAATTTCAGGGCACTCCCCTCGTTGCCTAGGCCAGCTTCGGAATCCTTGGCGTTGACTTGTGAGAGCTGCCCGAATCGTCGACGACCAAGTTCTTTCCGACCGGCTTAATCCACTGGCCTTGCGAAAAGACGTTGCATCTTTATGCATATTCTACCGCTGATACCACGAGGAGTGCTCAGAGGAATTTCTTGGATTAATTTCAGCTGCTGAATTCCATCATCTTACACTACAACAGAAGTCGAAATTCTATCCTCACCATCTCGATGGCTGGCGGTCCACTACTGTGCGATTTACGCGTAATTTTCTGCCTCGCACGACCTTACTATGGAATTTACTTTCCCGCGTGCCACTTTGTAACGTTGCGTCCCTAGGCACGTGCCTAGTTTGTCTTTAGGATAATCTGCCACTGATCGACTTGCGTCTGTACATGCG
>JAGSMP010003533.1:0-10113 GCA_029286625.1 Parnassius orleans
TATTTTAAAAGGCCGGCAACGCTCGTGCAATTCCTCTGATGTTGCAGATGTATATGAGCGGCGGTGATCATCAGTTGGGCTACATGCTCATTTGTCTCCTCTTATATAAAAAAAACAGAGTTGAAATGAATTCTAATGCAAGTATGCCATATAAATGAAAGTACGATATGAAAGGAGGTACGGCGGCAGAATATGATAGAGTATCACTCGAAATGCTAAGGTCTAGAGAGGGGATGGTGGCAGGCCTGCTGTTCACCTTGTTTAATTTATGTTGGGAACTAAAGCGGGTACCGGAAGACTGGTGCAAAGCCGTTATAGTCCCAATATATAAGGGAAAAAGGTCACAACAGGACTGTAAGGTGTTAATTGAAAGAGTTATAAAAGAAACAGATGGAAAAATTTGGAATGTGCAAACTGGATTTAGAAAGGGAATGGGGTGTATGGATTAAGTCTTTTCCATGTGCATGGTCGCTGAGAAGCTTATGGCCAAAAACCAGAAAGTTTTTGTGCGTTCATGGACTTTTAAAAGGCTTATGACTGGGACAGGGATGTGTTATGGCAAACACAGAACTCATTTGGGTTGAGCGTTGGGTTAATAAGGGCATTAAGATGTCTTTATAGGGACTCTAGTGCTTGTGTCAGGATTAACGGGGTCTTCTCGGACTGTTTTGGCATCCAAAAATTTTTATAGGGCAGGGACTCTAGTGCTTGTGACAACGGGGCCTAATGGGACTGGTTTGGCATCCACAAAGGTGTCAGACAGGACTGTGTAGTTTTCCCGTGGCTGTTCAACCTATTTATGGACAGTTGTTTGGAAACGTTGAAAGTGGAATCAAATGCCTTTTTACGCCGATGATCAAGTCATATTTGCGTCGTCGCCGTCGAGTTGCAAATGATGGTTATGTTACGGCTAATAGCCGAAGTGCGGTTACACCTAGTTCTAGCCGGCTACTACTAGGTGGAGCATATTGCGGTTGGTTTAACTTAGGTGTATCATATATAATTTATAAATTAGATAAATATCTGCGGTTTTGGTTTAACCGCACCTTAACCTACTGTCGCTGATATTACTTGATACGTATATCCGTGTTTTTACAAATTTAACAGTACACCCAAATTTAAACAAATACTGCTGGCCGCATCTAGTACTAGCCGGTTAGAACTAGGTGTAACCGCACTTCGGCTTTTAGCTGTAGCAGTTACATTAATAAACAGGTCATTAAAAGAAAGGGGAATGAAAGTAAATGCAAGTAAGACGAAAGTGATGGTTTTTTGAAAGAGAAGGAAGTAAAATGATATGTGAAATTAGAAGGGGAGTTATTTGAGCAAGTGGATGAGTTTGTGTATTTGGGATGTGTATTTAGCAGGGATGGTAGACATGATAAGGATATAAAATGAAAAGTGAACGCAGGAAATAGAGTAAATGGGGATATCTATTCTCTATTGTGGAAAGTCAGAATGTGTCAAAAAGGCATGTATGGCAATTCACAATGCTCTGTTAGTCCCTACTTTAATGTATAGTAGTGAAGTTGGGTGTGGCAGAGGAAGCACAAAAGTAGAATAAATAGTGTAGAAATGCGGTCATTAAGGAGTATGTTAGGGCTGAATCTAAATGACAATGTGAGAAATTGTGTGATAAGAGAAAAGTGTAGTTTGCAAGATGATGTTGTGACTAGTATTAAGAAAGAAATGCTTCGGTGGTTTGGTCATGTAGAAAGAATGAACGAGGAAAGAGTGACAAAATAAATTTATGTTGTAGATGTGATTGGCAGAGTCGGGAAGGGACGCCCTAGACGAAATTTTATCGACCAAATTGGCGATATATTGAAAATGAGCCAGATTAGGAGTACCCTTAACCGATGAGCATGTATACGTAGCTTTGGGGATGTAAAGGAGACGAGAGAGGTGTGTCAGGATCTCGCCAAATTTATGTCCGTATAGTCTCTGTCTACCCCTATTGGTGACAGGCATGTTATATGATATGAACTGTTAAAAAGGTGCAGTGCTTATTAATTTTGGCGGTGACACAATTTCACTTTCTTTTGAATCTTTTGGTGGAACGATTATGTGTTATAGAATTTCTTACTTTGCTGCTAGTGGATGATAATACCACATCGTTGAAAGAAATAAAAGAAGAAAGAAACATTGATTTATTGCAAACATGCCACACACATAAATTAGGCACTTAAAGGACATTGCTCTGCGTCCATACATTGTTCGCCCTGGAACCAAGAGCATCGGAAAATTATGTGATGCATTTTCGATAATTAGTAAATTCCTATGTGATCATATTTTTATAGCGGACTAGCTGCAGAATAGATATATTTCATAAAAAGTATCAGATTTTGAGGTTATAATCGAACCACGAACATTATGGTTTTTCATAGCTCCGAGTAATTTTTAAGAAACTGAAAAACAATATCCAAAACATTTAGCTATTTTTAGTTCCTACCTAGATAATTGGGTATGTAGTTTTGGTTCTAAAGCCTAAATGTAAGTAAGTGCAACGTATAAATGCATAGAATATAGTCGCGTCTACTATCTAGTGCATTTGCAAGCGTGTGCGTCTGGACGGCACCGTTAAAACCCGTGACTATGAAACCAGCTTTACCAATTAGATAGTAAGTTGTTTTTAAACCTACATTAACTTATTATTTTTGAATTAGAAATAAAACACAGATTTAATTTCATGTTTATTGTTCATCTTCTAAATACATCACGAGACTCTGAATATGCAGACAAAGTAGAAATGTAATTACAGAAAGAGGTGCAGTCCATTGTTGTACACAGTGACGAATCTTTTCATCTTCCAAGAACATAGAACCAACAGCAGAGCCACAATTTACATAAAATACATTTTCCATTTCGTATGCGTAAGTCCGTTTATGAGTGCCAGGTTATCGTTTGAGCGGTACACAGTTGCGAAAATCACAGCCAGGTGAATTTTTGAAAGCAATCAGAGTCCGTTAAAATAGCCAAGTCGTAATATTCAATAGATAGTCCCGAAAGTCCCCAAAACACACCGATATAATTACGAAGACCGAGCTACAGCAACGCCAATGTAATTGACAGAGTGAGAACACAGGTGAGAGACTGACAAGTGACAAGTGACCATTTAGTGAAGTCAAAATAGGGGTGCTAAATACGATACGATTTATCGATATTTACTATGGCCATACGTTACAAACAGTATAACATCAACTTTTGTCATACGATAATATTAATACCATAACATGTATACTTTACTTATAATGACACGATACTTTTCTACTTCTTCTATACTTGTAACAATATTAATAATAACATGTAGTCTGCTTTTTTTAAAGAAAACATTCATAATTCATGACCTAACAATACGTGTTTTTTTATATTTATCATCATTACAGCCCTTCACAAGTCCACTGCTGAACATAGGCTTCCCCAAGGAATGCCACAAAGCACGGTCCCGAGCCACCTGCATCCATTGACTTCCTGCATATCTTACCAGGTCGTCACACCATCCAGTGGGGGGACACCCTACACTTCGCCTGCCGGTACGAGGCTGCCACTCGAAAACCTTTCTCCCCCATCGGTTGTCGGTTCTTCGAGCTAAATGGCCGGCCTATTGCAACTTCAGCATACCAACTCTTTGGGCTATGTCGATTACTCTTATATCCTCGTTTTTTAAGTCTATCACGCAGAGAAACGCCGAGCATAGCCCTCTCCATAGCTCGCTGAGCGACTTAGAGCTTCCTTATACGGCAAGCAGTGAAGGACCACGTCTCAGATCCATAGGTCATCACTGGCAACACGCGCTGGTTGTACAATCTATTTTTGCGGTTTTGAGGTGTCTGACGAGAAGATGTGTCGTAATCTCCCGAACGCTGCCCAGCAAAGTTGGACTTACCTAGTCGGACTATTTGTCCCAGGTAAACATATTCTTCAACAACTTCGAGCTTACTGCTCCCAACTACTACCGGCATACGTGTGACATGGACGTTAAACATGATTTTTGTTTTGTCCATGTTCATCTTAAGACACTATTGAGGTCATTGAGCATAGTGCTTAGGTCCTCCAGCGATTCTGCCATAAGGACTATATCGTCGGCAAATCGAAGGTGAGTGATGTATTCACCATTGACGTTAATACCGTATCATTTCCAGTCCAGTAGCTTGAAAACGTCTTTCAATGCAGCGGTGAAGAGTTTTGGGGATATTACGTCACCCTCTCTTACACCTCTCTATATTAATTGTCGTAAATTCGTAAGTGATCGTTTATTTAGAAGTAAACCACACACTTTTCTAAACGATCATTAGAAAACCCTGAATAATAATGATCATGATGAAATATGTAGGTTTTGTTCACTTCAGCATTATTCTAACTACCTATAATTTAAAATCGAGTATGACCTCATTCATTACGTATGGGTTTTTTAAATCACACTTTAAGGGAATAATAAGAAAGGAAAGGTATTGAATGTTTTTATTCAAGCTTCTCTTTGCACTTTATTCGAAATAAATTCAAAATGTGATTCAGATTAAAAAATATGCAACATTGGGCATCCCTAATCATTTTTCGACACCACATGACGTTTGGCGAAGATGGCGGTGATTAATGTTATTAGTCGAATATAATACTTTTAAATGTTCATTTTGGCATGCAGCTAGTCCGTGTTATAAATGTATTTGCAACTAATATAATAAAATAGACAATAAATTATCGTGTATGTCCGATGCTGTAATTGCACGGGGCGATTCTGGACATTGTCCTTTAGATACTTGTACACATATTAATTAAAGGAATAATAAAATAAAAAAAGTTATGTATAAATATAAATTACTCTTAAAATACGTTCGTTGCGATACGCGGCAATAATAATAAGATAATCTCTTATCTATTTATGATGCAGGTGTGCTGCGCACACACACTTGATATACTTAGTAATATTGTACCTATCTACCACATATATGTATACTTAGTAATGTTGTACCTCTCTACTTAGTATTAAGAATTGCAGTCAGTAGCTAGTTGCCCACCAACTGTATTGCGCGCTCCTATCCTATAAAATAAATATGTCGTAAAAATATCTCTATCTTCCATTATGGTCACCCGTAGGGACCCTTATGTAATCAGCTCCTAAAATGTTAAATTTTTAGTTAATTAGTTAGTTAGTTACTGCCTTTATACGTCCCATTACTGGGCACAGGCCTCCTCTCATTTCTGAGAGGGTTTTAGGGCAAGGAAATGTCCGCCGCGCTGCAAATGCGCGTTGGCGAACTTCATATGTCTTCGAAATATTTTTTTTCTTATTTCTCATACATACAGTTTTCCTCACTATGTTTTCCTTCACCGCCGACCACGTGGTAAATCAGCACTTAAAATTGCAATGAACAATTTTATTGGTACCGGCGGGGATCGAACCCGAGTTGCTCGCGTACTGTGAAATTTATAGCGAGTGTTTAGCACCTGCTGAGCTACTACGTTTAAATTTTACAAGTGGTAAATTCATTTATACATTTTCACACTATTATTCACTATGGCACAGGTAAAATCTATATGTTTGGATATCAACTAGATTGCATGAATTTGGGTCAGCTAATTCAAACTCGAGATCACTCGCGTAGAATTGTTCTCCATTAATTGCGACCACAAGGCGGTTCGAGCTTGACCAAAGTGTCACACTGAGTGATTGTTCTACGAATTTGATGTGGCGTAAAGATCCCCATCAACCATTACCTTTTATGTGATTGCAAGTAATATTTTAACTATTATTATAATAAAAATAAAGATCATGTGTAGGAGACTATACATATAAAACTCCTTTGTATACAAAGTGTATTTAACTAATTCAATATATAATAAAGGCTCTTTTCTTTTCGATACCTTTTTTGTACATAATATAAAATGCTATATCAGATATCTTGTATAGGATTTCGTGTCTACTTACTCGTTGAACGTGTTCGAATCTATGAATAGTATTTCATATATTATTAGGTTTACGTGAATTTTACGTAGTTGTCGTTATAACAGTGCTGAAGCAACGCTTTCACTCTATTTTTACAATTTCTTATCTTCAATTTTCGTATTTTGAAGGAATTCTTAAATAAAAATAAAGACCATTAATCATCTAAGGTAAGAAAAGAAATAGTAGCTATTCCTTTCAAAATACGAAAATTAAAGATAAGAAAGACTATGATCCCATTTTTATTGAGTTTGTATGCAAGCTTGACGTTTGTACATCAAATTCCAGCATATAAATGAGTTGTTATGTAATCTGGATAATCTGCAAAGCAATCATATATAAGACATTATACGTTATTAGAGACGTCTAATTCACCCTCGTTTCTGGCGGCCTTCTGTTTCATCCGGATAATTTTCATTCCGGATTTGTTTAGAATGGAGTTGATCCAGTAATGGTAAGAGTGATCTACATGGGGTACACTGAAAGTTTTACGAAACTCATAAATAAAAAATTTATATGTAAATTACTGTTTTTCAAAGTATTCTCCATTATATTTTAAATATTTTTATTAATTCAAACCATTTTTGAAAACATAAGGCCCATTGGTCTTAGGGCATATTTTTTACATGCTGGCTCTTCTGGCTCCTTAAATGTCAAACCACTCATCAAATCTTCTATTTTTGAGAAAATAAAGAAATTGCATGGTACGTTGTTTGAACTCTGTGCAGGATCGGTTCTTTTCAGAAGCCATAAATGACTTTTTCTTGTTTATATACGCTTGTATAGGCCTAGGCATTGTTATGGTGCAATAGAATTCATATTATTCTTCGTTTTTGTACAAATGTTGTCATTAAACAACATGTGTATCACTCAGCATTAATTATATTTTGCTCATCAAGTGCGATCGTGTGATTGGACCCGTCTGGAAGCAAAAAAAGTAACCATTTTAATGCCCACGCTTCTTGCCTGCCTCAATTTTGTTGGAATGCTGTCGTCTTCGAACACCCATACAGAAGACTGTTGCTTTGCTTTCCGGAATGCTCGTATATCCATGTTTTATCTCTTGTCACAGTGTCAAACACAGCATTTGAACGTTCGTGATCATACCTTAACAACATGTTATTATACCAATCAACTCGAGCCCATTTTTGTTATGGGGAACTCGTTAACTCGTGAGTAATCGAGCGGCAACTAAACTTTCTAACTTTTTAATGTTGATATAAAAAATATTTGGCTCATACCAATACCCAAGTGTCCTCGAATCTCCTCATAGGTGACGCGCCGGTTCTTTTAATTAGTCGCCTGACAGTGGCCACATTTTCCACAGTGATCGCAGTTGACATTAAAAAAATGAGATGATTTCCTTCCAAAAGCGTAAGAGTAAGCGTAAGAGTAAGAGTAAGACGAGCAGTGCGATCTTGCGGAGAGAGTGAACTTTTAAAATTATAAGAGATGATTTCTTACGAGTACCTTAAAATCTTTTCGCGATAATTTCATTTTTGTTACCGATGACGTACTTCAAATTGTGATAAAAACAATAGACACGCGACTTCACGCCAAAAATTATGTTAATAAAATATGAGTTTCCTATATTTCAAAAAAAAGTTATAAAATTCAGACTTATGAGCGGCCAAGAGCGCAGAACTAAATTTTGTTTTTGGTACATTTGACGGTAAGTGACTACTGCAGCCTATGGACACCTGTAACGAAGTACTAGGAGTTCTCAGAGTTTATAATTTTAGGTCGGGTAAAAACTTTCTTCGAATTTTATATACAAATTCAAGACATTATTTTTCAAAGTTTAATTACATATAATTATAATAATGTGCCATTTTGTTCGATAACTTGTTTGCCATCTTGTAAACAGTAACATTGTCCCGTCGCTGTAGAAATCTTGGGATTTTTGATAGAAAAATGTGACAAGTTCCAAGACTCTCTTGATGTTAACCTAACACTACTCAAAGAATTCTGAAGAGACCGAAACAGATGAAAATCTGAGGGTGCAAGATCAGTACTATATGGTGGATGCATTAACACTTCCCAACCAAGCTCTCTCAATTTTTGCTGAGTAGCCAAAGATGTGTGTGGTCTGGCGTTATCATGATGAAAGACCACTCCTTTTCTGTTGACCGATTCCGGCCGTTTTTCCTTAATTTCTTGCTTGAGTCTCATTAGTTGTTGGTAGTAGAGAACCGAATCGATTGTTTTGCCTGACGGTACACACAGCATCACCTTATTGCGTGTTAAAATGTGTGGAGCTTGACTATCCTTATACCATGATCTTGTTCGCACGTTCTTGTCGTAGGTGATCCACTTTTCATCATCAGTGATCAATCTTTTCAAAATTAGTTTGGTTTCATTACGTTTCAATAGAGAATCGCAAATGAGTACACGATTTATTAGGTTTCTTTCAGTAAGCTCGTGTGGTACCCAAATATCGAGTTTTTTTGTATAGCCAAATTTTTTGAAATGCGTCTAAACTGTTTTGTGGTTAATCCTCAATTCCTTGGCTATGTATTTACTACTAATATGACGATCTTGCTCCACTTTTTCAAAAATGACATCGACTTTACCGTATGAGGGCGACCAGAGCGAGCTGCACAGTTCACTTAATGTTAAGTACATGCTGAAGCCCATAGACATCCACATTATTCTTGATTAAGTCTCAAAATGTATGGCCAAATACTCAAACGCTACTCAATTTCAAGATGTCTTTAAGTCTCGTGGTGTCACAGTCACTTTGATTCAAAGTAATAGAGACAGCACGATACTTAACGGCGTCTTTAATGCGTTAATATTTGCTTTAATAAAAGTTGTTGTCACCTCTAAGGACTAAACTAGAATACCTTGTTACCAGTCATCCGCAGTTTTTTTATTATTTTTTGTGGTTATCAGGAAAATGCTGCTGTCCATCTTTTGTTTCACGGGATGATATTTCTGTTTTGCCGCCACTACACGGCGGAATTGACATGTTAAGATTGCTTCAATCAAATAGTCTCTTTATTTTTGGCATTTATTTCAGGTTCTTACTATGCTCTATAGAATAGAATAGAATAGAATAGAATAGAATAGAATAGAATAGAATAGAATAGAATAGAATAGAAAATAATAGAATAGAATAAAATAGAATAGAATGATTTTTATTCAATATAGATTATTACATAATACTTATTGAAGGTTTACCGCTGGTTCGGATATATCTCGTCTAACCACTTCAGAATCTTAAAACAAAAGCGTAAAACCTAATAAAAATGCAAATGATGACTTACAGAGCCGACACATGGTGCTTCTCTGTTGGCCTTACAAGGAAGTTCAAAGTGTCTTAGCTATGGAGAAGGTTAAGTAAGCTAAGTATTCACAGAAGAAGAGTAACTGAGATCAGTATGGGCCATATAGCTCAAAAATTGTCAACCAACGTGAAAGAAAGTTACTCAAGTGACAGCTACTTATTGACACGCGTTATGTTCTCTGACCTACTAGATGGAGAGACGACTAATGATACATGCATCGATTCTTATTTAAGGATCAGAATGCAGCTGAAATGTCAATGCGTGTTCATCGTTACTCAGTTTGTCCACTAACTTTAATATTCCAGCTTTAGAACATTGCGCAGTAGATGAGTTATAGTTTTTTTTAAATGTTGTTTATTACAGTAAACATTGATGTCTAGACATAAATCTCCTTCTTTATGAGCTCGTAAAAGCACTGCTGTACATAGATTTCTCGAGCTGCAGGAAGGATTTGTATTATAATATTATAATAATAATATTTAATAGAGCTATTTGATGTTGTTGTTATTTCATTACCGTAGTGCTGGTAAATCATAAATCATAAATCATAAATCTTTATTTGCAAGAATCACGGTATAAAAGATGTTACAATATATATAGTGCAGTTGTGTTTCGCTAATAATAGCATGCAAATTATAATTTTAAAATGTTTTGAACAATATTAATAGTTATTAAAATTCAGAAAATTAATCTCAAAAGAAATCTTTTAAGTCAAAAGCATTCAATTTTAACCAATCATACAAATGTTTCTTATATAGTCTTTGCTTAATAGTTTAAATTCTTTAGGTATTTTATTATATATTTTACACACATTTTAGGCAGCTTTTGTTATATTTAACGAGCCTAGGAATAACATCTAGGACAAGTTTGTTGGGTCACGTC
>JAGSMP010003534.1:0-10020 GCA_029286625.1 Parnassius orleans
CCACTTCAGAATCTTAAAACAAAAGCGTAAAACCTAATAAAAATGCAAATGATGACTTACAGAGCCGACACATGGTGCTTCTCTGTTGGCCTTACAAGGAAGTTCAAAGTGTCTTAGCTATGGAGAAGGTTAAGTAAGCTAAGTATTCACAGAAGAAGAGTAACTGAGATCAGTATGGGCCATATAGCTCAAAAAATTGTCAACCAACGTGAAAGAAAGTTACTCAAGTGACAGCTACTTATTGACACGCGTTATGTTCTCTGACCTACTAGATGGAGAGACGACTAATGATACATGCATCGATTCTTATTTAAGGATCAGAATGCAGCTGAAATGTCAATGCGTGTTCATCGTTACTCAGTTTGTCCACTAACTTTAATATTCCAGCTTTAGAACATTGCGCAGTAGATGAGTTATAGTTTTTTTTAAATGTTGCTTTTATTACAGTAAACATTGATGTCTAGACATAAATCTCCTTCTTTATGAGCTCGTAAAAGCACTGCTGTACATAGATTTCTCGAGCTGCAGGAAGGATTTGTATTATAATATTATAATAATAATATTTAATAGAGCTATTTGATGTTGTTGTTATTTCATTACCGTAGTGCTGGTAAATCATAAATCATAAATCATAAATCTTTATTTGCAAGAATCACGGTATAAAAGATGTTACAATATATATAGTGCAGTTGTGTTTCGCTAATAATAGCATGCAAATTATAATTTTAAAATGTTTTGAACAATATTAATAGTTATTAAAATTCAGAAAATTAATCTCAAAAGAAATCTTTTAAGTCAAAAGCATTCAATTTTAACCAATCATACAAATGTTTCTTATATAGTCTTTGCTTAATAGTTTAAATTCTTTAGGTATTTTATTATATATTTTACACACATTTTAGGCAGCTTTTGTTATATTTAACGAGCCTAGGAATAACATCTAGGACAAGTTTGTTGGGTCACGTCGGTTTCGAGGATATATATCACTTGCTTTAACAAATAATGACTTATTTTTAAAACAAACAAGCAACTTCATAAATGTATAGTGACGGGAGGTAATATACCAAGTCTTTTAAATAGCGGTTTACAGGATTCCTGGCGATATCCCGCATATTGCACGAATACATTTTTTGGGCAACGAATGCTCTATTACGGTCAGTACCATTACCCCATATTATAAGTCCATAGCGTAGAATAGACTCTACGTATGCGTGGTAAGTTGCAATTGCCGTTTTAATATTTGTAATTTTTTGACATGTTTAAGGCATATACAAATTTATTAATTCTACTGCATACGTTATCTATTTGTTCTTTCCAGTTTATATCTTCATCTAACGTTATTCCAGAAATTTTGTACATGTGGTTCTTTTAGTTTTAGTATATTAAATTTCATATTATGATTGGAATTGATAAATTTATTAAATTGTATATAATGGGATTTATCTAGATTAATTTTCAAATTATTTATGTCAAGCCATTCTATTAGTGTGTCAATTGTATTATTAATGTCATCTTCATGATTTCTAATTGTATTTTTATTTTTATTACATGTCACAATAATTGAAATGTCATCAGCGTACAGAATACATTTATGATTCGTAATGTCAACAATGTCATTAATATATAACAGAAAAGAATCGGTCCTAATATACCTTGCGGAACGCCGAAATTATTATATTTATATCCAGATGAATAAGATGTCAAGTTATTGTTTTTATCTATTTTATCAATGATAACACATTGTTGTCTGCCATTTAAATATGACGATAACCACTGAAGTACTAGTCCTCTGATCCCAGCTGTCTCTAATTTTGCAATAATATATCATGAAACGAAATCAAAGGCCTTTGAGAAAAGAATAATCCTGTTGTCAATTGTCTATTGGTAACTAAGTATTGTTTTACTAATGAAAACATGGCAAGTGAGGTCGATTTGTGTTTTGAAACCCGTATTGTTCGCTTTTAATTATCTGGTAATCACAGTAATCAAATATTCTTTTATACATACATTTTCAAAAACTTTGGCCAGAATAGGTATCAAGGTGATTGGACGATAATTTTGAATATCATCCTTTCTTCCTTTTTAAATAAAGGTTTTATTATTGACAACTTTAGTGCTTCTGGAATTTGGCTGATGAGAATGATAAATTAATAAGATAAGTCAAAATTTTGGATACATTATCAACGCATGATTTTAAAATTTTCGTGTTAATTTCGTCATATCCTCTGAGTTTGTATTGTTTAATGATAATATTTCCATTTTACTTCACTTTCTGTCATAGGTTTTAGGTACATCAATTCACTTTTGAATTTCTACTTAAATCATATTTTACATTTAATTTTTTGTAGAGGTGTGATTTGTGGCGTATCTATAAAATAATCATTAAAAGCAGTAGCTATTTCTATGGATTTGATAATACGTTATTTCCAATTTTAATGGTGTCTATATTATCCTTAACTTTCAGATTATGAATTTCATTTTTAATAATTCTCCATGCTGCCTTGCATTTGTTATTACTATTATTTATATATTTAATATTATCAATTTGTTTGGATTTATAAATACATTTCTTTAAAATATTAGAATAGTTTATGTAGGTAATTTTATTACGTGTACTTTTTTGCTTATAGTATGTGTATCGAAGGACCCGTTTAGTTCGAGAACTTTTTTTAATCCTTGACTTATCCATTTATTTTTCCTTGCGTGACTATTATTTGATTTTAATTTTATTTTTGGAAAACATAGATTGTAAAAAAGACATATCAATTCGTGAAAAACGTTAAAAGCCTTATTCAAGTCAGTTTCATATAAATTTCATACCACGATAAGTTTTGTAGACACTTTAAATTTTGAATATGGTCCAAGTTATAATCTCTCAAAGATGTTATAACATGGTGCCGATGTTAACTTATTTTTACTGGAAAGGTTAACATTTGTGCTGTGTGATGATCCGAGAGATGAAGTGGTAATATAGTTGCAGTGGCGTTTGGAATGTTACTCAATATGTGGTCTATACAAGATAATTTTCGTGTAGGAACGTTTATATGGATTTTTAAATTGTATTGTGACACAATTCTTGTAACTCTCCAGTGAATTTTCCTTTTTTAATGTATTTATGTTTATGTCTCCTGCTATAACCATGCGCTTCTTAGTATTATACTTTGTGTTAAGCTATAGAGTAAGTTATCTAATTTTAAAAATAGGATCTGATTGTGGTGTTCTATATATACATATTATTATTAATTTATTTGCTGTAATTTCGATACCGCATACTTCAAATATGTTTTGTACTGCCTGAATTTTACAAAGGATAACTCTTTGCATAGTAAGCCCTTTCGAACTAAAAAAGTTCCGCCTCTTTGTTTGTCCCTACAATAATAAGTTACTATTTCATAGTCACTAAGTTTTACATAATTATCGTCACCTTTCTTTAAAAATGTTTCGGAGAGACATATAACGTCAGGATCATTATGCCTCTTGCAACTCTTTTAGCGTTAGCTCTAAAATATCTTTCTTTGACAAAATACTTGGATATTTTGATGAAGGATTTTAAAGTTCAGTGATGCCTTTGTTTCGAAAAAAATTATTTTTTACTGTGGGAAAATAATAGAGTATAGTACCTTTTTGGTGATAGTATTTTGTGACAGGCGAAATAGAGTTTGTAATGATTTGTGTCACTAAATTGTTACTGCGTTTAAAATAAAATGGGATTTGCCTCTTTGTAGTGGTTAGATTTAACTTCTGATATATCTTTGCTTGGTTTATTACCCCTATTATTTTCTTAAGTTCACAAATATTTAAGTATTTATTTTCATAGTCACCAGTCAATAAGGTAATTGATTTTTTACAAATGTCAATTTTTGTACAGTAATTACAATTCACAAAATGACAGTTTTTATATTCATTACATATATTTTTGATAATTTTATTTAATCGATTAACATTAACATTATAATTTTTTAAAACATTTAATACAATTATATTGTTTTGTTAAATTTTTCTAATATTTTTTTTAAGTGAAATAATATAACTTTTATATTGTTATCATTTTCACCCATACATAAAACCAATTTATCATTTCTTGATAGCGTCATATTTAGGCATGTCTTAGTTATCTCCGTGCTTAGTGCGTTAGGTTTGGTTTCCGCAAAAACTTTGTATTTTTCATATTTTGTTGTTTCTCTTGAATGTAGAATCGAAGATGCTAGACCTACGCATTGCTGAGTGCCACAAATAATTATTCTATTTTTAGGTTACATATTTGTTTTGTGTCGAAATTTATAAATGTCTTAAAATTAGAAGAGTTTAATGGTTTTGGTGTCTGTAGTTTTGTGTCAAAAGAAATTAGATTTAAAATATAAAAACATTAAAATCGAATAAAAAAAGAGGATTATGTTGTAATTTTGAAACTTATATTAACCATGAACTTTTTCATGCATAAATCAAACACTTTTTAAAAAACTTAAGTGACAAACGAACGTAGTATACCTAATGGTATAACTGCAGCATTGGCGTTTTCACCTCTGAGGACTAAGATGGAATCCTCAGTCTGTAACTAAACTGCCTCTAAACCCTTCAGAATAGAACACAGCAGTGCATGCACTTTATTTGGCGACAAAAATATGTAAGAGGGTGGTATCTATCCATGGACTCCTAGAAAGAAAGAGTCCTACCACCTAGTACTGACGTGTTTTCGTACTAGGTAAGTATTTATAGGCGACCGCTTATCCTTTGCTACCTCGGCTTTGCATTACATACGAGTATTGCAAAATATCAATTTTAATTTATTACAGCCTATCGAATGTCCTCTGCTGAACACGGGCCTCCTCCCAGCTTAGCCAAGCAAGCAACCACAGAGCAACAAGGCGAATTTTGGTTTCGCCATTTATGATGAGTACAGCAAAATTATAATCAGCATTACAACGTACATGTCTTCAAGAGAAGAGTGAATAATAGGTTTACTATGAAATTGCCGTTCTGCAGGACTGGCCATTTCAAATCAAATAAATTTTAGTTTTGCTAAAATTCTCATTTCAAATTAATTTTATTTTAAAATATGGATTTTTTTTAAAATTAGTAATTTGTTTATTTTTAGCGTTATGTTTTCATCGCATTTGAATCTTTCTCATCATCATGGATACGTTAAAGATTCGAGTAATTATGGAACATTAGTACCGTCGTGGCAGCAACGAGGCACAAACGGCACACAACATCAACGAAGTTTACGGAGCGAATACTACAAAGGAAACCAAATTGTTAGTTGCCCGCTCCGTTCTGAAATTTCGACGTCCAAAACTTTGGTCGACAATGACGAATTAAAGGCGATTGTGGAAGTTGATACTCAATCTACGGCTGAATTAGCAGCAGCTTTCGACGTTAGCATCAAAACAATATTGGTCCATTTGCGTCAAATCGGCAAGTAAAAAAGCGACAAATGGGTACACCACTAACTAATTCTATATTCACTATTTGCAGCCAGATCAAAAAAATTATCTTGTAAAATTAAAATTAAAACAGGTGTTTGATAAACAACGTTAAGTACTAAAACAATAAAGAAAGTGTATAAAATGAAAACCATACTAAGGGTACAACGGCCACAAACTTCGCAATGATATTTATCTAGACATCAAAACACATTCTTGATATATCACCACCTAAACCCAAACTGACAAAGTTGAATATACAACTACTAAGTAGGTTTTATCAAATAACATGTGAATGAGTGCTACTTGTTAAAACTACTTCAATTTCAAGTTAGTCTGTGTTCTTAGTAAAGTTTTTATTGTTTTATGTTCACAGGTTCTTGTGTAAAGACGTATAAAAGCAAAATGAAAGAAAACATTGCTTCATTTATACTACATTTAAATACAGCGTTTGTATATACTAGAAATGTAGTATTTAAGAATTCACTGCATTGGCCGTGTTAAAATATCCACTATCCCATATCATCTCGTGGGTTTTAGTAAGAGGCGACAGAGTAAAGCAAAACAGGACCATTTAACAGCATCTTCCGATAACAACTCAAAATAATAAATGTCTACGGTTGCAATACACCTGCCAAGCGTGGCAACTATGGAATTATCCTTCTTTGAGAAAATTTATAGGAGATGCCCATGTTCAAATATGGACATTTGATAGGATGAAACATGCTATGTCACAAAGTAAGAAAATTATTATTGTCATTAATAATCTGTTAAAACTTAAGTACGACCTGGCCTCGTCCGTTTTTATTAACACGCTCTTATTAGCTTGGTATGTATCTATATAACAGAATTTTTGAATGTGATTGTTATCCCTTCAAAACGTAGAATTGATTTGAAACTTCGCACACTTATCAAGGACCCATGACAATGTTAACACGCTTATACCAGGTACCAGGATAGTTAATTCAGCCGCCCTGAGCTAAAACCTAAACGCTCGTAAAACCTTTTTTTTTTCAATAAAAATACTAGTAATGCTATTAACATTACTAATATTTCCGTCCACCACACCAGGTAAGCTTAACCTTCGAGCGGTCGCGCGCGATCTCTGAGTCCGCAACGAATTTATTTTGATTAGTTTACTTAAACTATTAACAATAGAAGGTTGCGCTTCCATGATATCCTCAAGAGCGTGAGGTATTACGCCTCAGTTGTACTGTACGTTAAACATCGATAGTTTGGTAATCCGATAGTATCGATGGTTTTACTAAAACTATCGATAGTATCGATAGTCTATCGATAGTTTAAAAAATTGTAGGATTAGCGTAACATCAATAAAATAACAAATGTTATACGAAACGTAGAGTTTTATTTTGATATATATTCGAAATAACAATCAAAATTCAAAAATCAGCATTCATCATTATTATAGTTACAAATCAATCATTAAAATAGCAGCTATTTTGTTTTATAAACAACAATTCGTTTAATCTTTTTTTTTTAACCTATTTCTGCGTTCTGTTAAATTTGTCCGGCCTTCGAAAATATCCGTTCCAAGGCACAGAAGATGTTGAATACAGGGATAGAGCATCGCTAATTCCTTTAATTTATTGTTGGTGTATTTCCAGTATGTTATAGGGACACTTTTCTGTCAATTACTAGCTTCTCGAGATATTGCGACATCTACCAATGAGTTACTCAAAGGGGTCGATACGTCCGGAACGTCTAGGAATCAACAGGTCATTAGATGTTCCTGAAGACGTGGATGGTGTTGGTTGCGTTTTCTACAGCCAAGCGTTCTTTAGTTAAATGGCTAGGATAGGCCTTTTCCAGCCACTGACCAGCTCGCTTCTCGTCGTCACTTGTTTTGAACCCCTTCTTCTAAATCGGGGTCCAATATTGTAGCATGTACAACAGGTGTCCTATTTTCAGGGACTTAGTCTTTTGTCAACTGATCCTTCACGCAGAGTAATATTTTCTTTCCGCTTTCAGTAACAATTTGAGATTCAACTTCTACTAATTTCGTTTTATTCCATTGTATTATCAATGACAATGTTATATAGCTTTCTCCGGAAATTTTTGTCGTAGCTAGATCGAAAGGTTCCAGAATCTGAATTGTTTTTGAATAATTAGGTATTCGTCAGCATTGACTTGGTGGAGCCCGATTACATTAAGCGCGAGAGTTAATTCTGTCTTCATTGTAACAAGTCTTTGCAGAATGTGGTATGCACTGTTCCAGCGGTGGGTACTTCCTGGATCACTTTCAGTTCTGCTTTATTTAATTCACGTTGAATAGCCCGTAATTTATCGCTAGCTAGAGTACTCATCTTGAAAAATGTCACAATCGATTTACATTTTTCAGAATCTGTCTAAGCAGGTCACAGCAAACGAATCAGTCACCGTCAGGTTTAGTGAGCGCGAAGCAGGGTATATGTCGTATGTGCAGTTTGGCTGGCGTTAATCGTTGTTTGAGCGTTATCAGTCGTTATTGCTTCACATTTTGACCTGATAAGTACCCCATTTTGAGAGAGTAGCATCCAACACCTGAAAACAATAATAATATTGTTTATGTCTGATTATAAAGAAACATTGAATTGGTAGGTATCAAGGCAATGAAATTTAAAAATACTTACGCTGGCTATATTTTCTGCGTTGTCATCTTCACGACTTCCAATAATGGTGCAATTAATTTTTCGTTGTGAACGAAATGACAAGTAACTGAAAGGATGCCTTCATTTGCAATTGATGTCCATAAATCAGTAGTCACCTAACATATTCTGCTTTCGATAATGCTATGACGAGCTTGTTTCACGTTCATAATATTACGGCAGTAATTTCTTCTTCAATGTTGTTGTAATGTGAATCAACAATATCATATTACCAAAACCTTTTCCATATTTCTCCTTTTCATAGCCATGCACGTATTTCTATCCAAATTTTGCTTTGTTTTCCCATCTGAATATTTACTACTTCTATCTTTCTCTTTAGGGCTTCTATTTGCTCATTTTGTTCAGTGGTATCTACGTCTTGAGTAACAGAAACAGTGGATGAACATATTCATACCTCATTATGTTTTCTTCATATGATCGATCAAGTTCGTAGTATTTCCACTTAGTTTAAACTCTCTTTACACAAAGAACACTTGGCAAACTTTTCATTAGTCTTTTGAAGTAATCCCACGCACGTGACTACTACTCATGTTTTATTGTTTAATTCTAAATTGTTTGTTACTCCACTCAACTCAAACATCCACAAAAAACTGACTGACTTTTGTCTTGTAAATGAATGATATACGCACGGTAATTCCCCTACCATAGAGAAGAATCTCAATGCCTACGCCTTTGAATGAATGATACGCACGGTAATTCCTACCATTGAGAACAATCTCAATGTCTACGCCTTTATCACTATGGCCGGGAATAACCTACATACATGCATACCTTGACTCTAGGGATGTAAAAGTAGTACTCGAGTAAACAATCGATCGATAGTTTTAAAACTATCGATAGTATCGATAACCATTTACTATCGATACCAACGATAGTCTATCGATGTTTAACGTACACTACTCAGTTGGCCTATGACGCCTCGTCGCTTGCGTGCTTTTTATTAGTGTTTACGGTCTCACATCCCGCGCGACTGGTTTTGTTCTACAAAAGTAGAAAGAAGTACATTAAAGCCTGAGGAAGTATTTTATGTTATCTGTATGTAATTACTTTTTTACGTAAAATAAAGTCTTTGAAGATGTTACGGACAACGATGCTAACCTGATTGAGTTCTCGACAGGACGGGAAGAGTGTCGTCAATCGGTTCTACGCGTTGCAGGTCGTGGTCACTATTGTGATAGGAAAAAGAATCGAAAAACAAAGTAAAGTTCAAATGCGGTAAACACATGTGTCTAGAACATGCGATTTTTATATGCCAAGAATGTACATCTCCAGCAGATGTAATGGGTACTGATGATATATAGGTAATCGTTGTACTCCTAAATAGTTGTAAGAAGTGTTTTTTATTTTGTTTTCCTTTTTTATTTTATTAGAATTTAGGAATATTGAACTACCGATTATTTCTGTTTCTGTAAAAGACCTACAAAAAAAATGGAAGGGTTTGCGCGACTATCACACCAGAGAAAAAATAAGGATTCCTCAGTCAAAAGCGGAAGTGGGGCAACAAAAAAACGCAAAACACCATACTTGGACATGTTACACTTTTTAAATGTTTCTAGAGCTAGCAACCAGACATCTGGCAATATTAGCGCCGAGACGTCTAGCGACAGTAGCGCTATTTTAGATGAAAATGATTCTACTGACTCGGTAGTTAATGTCAGTAGACCAAAAAAGATGACTGTGTTTCAAGAAGCACTAATTAACTCGATGTAAAAAAAAGAGATAACGATCCAGATATAAACTTTCTACTAAATATTTTACCAGAAATGAAGACAATGTCCCCAACACAGAATTTTGAATTTCGGTTCAGTGATGAAAATTATTAAAATATAAAATATAGTGTACATAATAATTATGACGGTGGTATGATGCAAACTGGATGGACGAATGCCTACCAGTACCCACATCAGTATGGCTATGCGAGTGGAAGCAGC
>JAGSMP010003535.1:0-48319 GCA_029286625.1 Parnassius orleans
CGATTATTTCTGTTTCTGTAAAAGACCTACAAAAAAAATGGAAGGGTTTGCGCGACTATCACACCAGAGAAAAAATAAGGATTCCTCAGTCAAAAGCGGAAGTGGGGCAACAAAAAAACGCAAAACACCATACTTGGACATGTTACACTTTTTAAATGTTTCTAGAGCTAGCAACCAGACATCTGGCAATATTAGCGCCGAGACGTCTAGCGACAGTAGCGCTATTTTAGATGAAAATGATTCTACTGACTCGGTAGTTAATGTCAGTAGACCAAAAAAGATGACTGTGTTTCAAGAAGCACTAATTAACTCGATGTAAAAAAAAGAGATAACGATCCAGATATAAACTTTCTACTAAATATTTTACCAGAAATGAAGACAATGTCCCCAACACAGAATTTTGAATTTCGGTTCAGTGATGAAAATTATTAAAAATATAAAATATAGTGTACATAATAATTATGACGGTGGTATGATGCAAACTGGATGGACGAATGCCTACCAGTACCCACATCAGTATGGCTATGCGAGTGGAAGCAGCAGTACACCAAATGTGCAAAACTACCCTCGAAACAGTCCATCACATAGCTCTACAGGTTCTTCAGCGGAAGTAGAAGACATAGAAGCAATATTGCGAGGCAATTCAAACCACATTGAAGATGAGGAATGACTGGTTACCAAGTTAACCCTCTGTAGCATGTTGTAGACTGTAAGCAACATACCGTTTGACCTCCCATAAAATTGAAATGGTTCATTTTTTGTCGTCATATTGCACTGTAGTCCGTGGTCTACAAACCGAAGTACAGAAGTAGTACTAATAAATTTTACTAGATGGCGTTACGTGTCGCAAATCAAACTTCATTAGTCAGTTGTTGATAATTTGAACAAGTGCGTGCGTGCTTCGATTTGAAAAATAGTAAATAATTCGTTTTTGGAAGTGTTTTGGTGTTATTTTGGAAACATGGATAGGTAAGTGTCTGAATTTTAATATCTAAAGTTATCTTTACGAATATATTGTCTTGTTTTGTTTATTTTTTTAAATTCTTGTTTGTTGCTCGTAGGCAACATTGATCGAAAAGGAGAATTTATTATAAATAGTTCTGTATGAGAGCAAAAGTGTTTATAGGAGTTTTTTATGTTCTAGGAGGGCTCGGAAGCAATCCCTTGCGGACGAGTACATTGCTGCAGCGCTGGAAGATGGTGCGGATAGTGAGGATGGGCTAGATTTTGACGATGACAGCCTTGCGGACCCTGATTTTGTACCCGAACTGGAAACATTCGAAGATGACAATGTGGCGTTGGACATTGACATGGATTCTCTTATCGAAACTTTAGAAGATGACCACGAAAACCCATCGACTAGCACAGAAATTTCCCCATCAAACGTAAGTGTTCTCAGCTTTCCAGCTCAAGACAACCAACAAATGAGCAACGAACAATCCCAAGGTAAGAAAAAGTCCGCCAAGTTGATATTACGCTGGAAGAAGAAAAATCTTGAGTTGAATGCCGAGCAGCTCATGTTCAAGGGAAACAAGATTGTTATACCTTGGGTCCTGATCTTCTAGAACTGGATACTCCCATACAGTTCTTTTTATACCTGTTTCCTCAAGAACTCATACAAAAGATTGCAGAAGAGACAAACCTTTACCGAGTTCATAAGGACCCCAATAGCACTTCACGTATGACAGAAATGGATGTCAGGCAATTCATAGGTGTGGTATATGTAATGTCTCTTATCCAGTTACCTAGAGTTACCAATCATTGGAGCCCAATACTAGGTACAACACTAATTCAAGAAACTATGCCATTGAATAAATTTGAGAAAATTCGCCAGACTTTACATTTCAATGACAACAGCAAGGACCTTCCCAGAAACAACCCTGAACATGACCGCATTTTCAAAATAAGACCGGTGGTGGACTCTTTGAATGAGGTCTACAGCAAAGTTCCATTGGAAGAGCACCTTTGCGTTGACGAACAAATGTGCTCCACTAAAGCACGAAATACGTTGAAGAGATACAATCCCAACAAACCACACAAATGGGGTTACAAAATCTTCGTGTTGAGTGGCGTTTCTGGATTCGCCTATAAAACTGAAATTGAAACTGGTAAGGAGAATGTTGTCCTACAAGAAGAGCCTGATTTAGGTGCATCATCCAACGTCGTCACAAGACTAGCGCATTATTCCAAGACACCAGAATTTCCAGCTCTATTTTGATAATTATTTTACCTCTCTTCGTTTGTTGGAGTATTTGGCTAAAGAAGGTATCCACAGTCTTGGTACAGTAAGAAGAAATAGAATACCAGATTGTAAATTGCAACAAGAAAAGGAAATCATGAAAAAAGAACGTGGTTATTCTGAAGAATACGTAGCTGACGTGAACGGAATTGATGTGTCGACTGTTGCTTGGAAGAACAACAAAATAGTCGTCCTTGCTTCAACTTTTGCTGGTCAAAAACCAGAAGCTGATGTTCGTAAATGGGACAAGCAAAAGTCAAAGTATGTGACTATAAAGCGACCCTATGTAGTTGGAGAGTACAATCGCCACATGGGTGGGGTCGACCTCATCGACAGCATCATGGGCATCTATAAGATACGGCTACGTAGTAAACGATGGTAGGTGCGCTTGTTCTACCATTATCTAGACCTCACGATGGCTAATGCATGGTTACTTTATAAAAGAGTCTCAAAATACAAAAATCTTTCAGCATCAAGCATTTTATCATCAGCAGATTTTCGTCAGGAGGTTGCAGTGACCCTATGTAAAATGGGTACAAAGTCTGGTATGTCTGGCCGGCGTTCGCTGGAGACCGAAATTCAAGCCAAAAAGCGCAAAGGACCTGCACAATACGTACCGCCAATGGCAGTACGCCAAGACCAGATAGGCCACTGGCCGCAATGGTCTGAAAAAAAATGAGATGCAAGCTTCCAAAGTGCGTTGGATTTACGTATAACATGTGTGAGAAATGTGGGGTAGCACTGTGTTATACCAAAACTAAGAATTGTTTCAGAAATTTTCACCTATCATAATTTTTTCTGAAAAGGTTTCTAAAGTAATTCATAGTCGACGAACATACATTTTAGTCTTATAGTTCAGTGTTGCTTTAAAGCAACACTTTTAAATAACTTCTAAACTATTATAATAAATGAAAATACTAAAACACGTGTATTTTTTTTTGTCGTTAAAAATCCAGATCCAAAAAATTTGAAAGATCCACGTTCTTGAGTGATAGAGGGTTAATGTTACCATATTTGTTCCTAATTCAATTTAATAATACAGTAATTTTGAAAAGGGATGGTAAAATAAAACTATAAATGCGAAAGTGACTTTGTATTAAAATAAAATAACATATTTTTTTAAATCCTAAAGCGTTAATTATTTACTTACCTCAAAGTTATAGTAAGCCGTTCTTCGGGATATCTCTTGTGATATTATTTTTAGCTATGTACTGGGCTATAGATTTCAACAATTCATCAAATGTATGAGAAGTCATATTGAAATAGTCGTAAAATTTTTCTGGATGTTTCCTTAGTTCTGGGTAAAGAGTGAAATTGTCCAATGCTCAACCTTTTCTTGTATAATGGGTGAACCCAGTGCTTCCTTTTATCCTCTTTCAGCGCTTCTAAGATACCAATTACTTCAAAATATCCATCGTGACCAACACAACCACTCCCTTCGTACAACAAAAGTAAAGTGATAATTCAGTCGGTCGGCTAAATAAGCGGCTAACTCTTAACAGTTTGCTTGCGACGCACGAAAATTGATTTGAGTCTGCAGCTAACTCAAATTTCAGTTCGCTGCAAATTTGCGGCTCACTCAGTCAGCCGCTAACTGTTTGCCTACTGGGGACGCAGCCTTAGAGCGATCTGCGGAATATTTTGTTGCTCTTCGTTCAAAACTCCATCAGTAGTTCTTTCATTTCTCTTCATAAAATTATGCAGATGCACACAAACCATCACGACAATTTTTGCTTTCTCATTTTGTAAACCAATGCGTGAATGCAAAATTCTGAATTTATTAGATAAAATGCCAAACGCGTCTTCTACAACCATGCACCCGCGACTAATTCTATAATTAAAAACCCTCTCAGGTGATCCTTTTGCATGATATCCAGAAAATGGTTTTATTATATTCTGTGAGATGGGGAAAGCATCGTCACCGATGAAATAAAAAGGTACAGGTGTATTTCTCCCTTGTAATGGAATCGCTTGTGGCAGACTTAAAGTTCCATCTCGTATCATATCAAATAAAGTTGAATTTCGTAGAACTCCACCATCAGATATTCTGCCCTGACATCCAATGTCCACGTATAAAAAGTTATAATTGGCATCGATTAAACCTAGCAAAACAATACTGAAATATGACTTATAGTTAAAAAACTCAGAACCGCTATTATTTGGACATAGTATACGTATATGTTTCCCATCGAGGGCACCTACGCAATTAGGTACATTCCATTTCTGCATGAAACTCCGAGCCACTGATAGCCATTCTCCCTGTGTATTCGGCATCTGTAAAATAAAATTGTTTGTGATATTTGTGTGTATAGTTCTAGTTATATGTATGTAAAATGTATGTGAAGTTCCAGGTACAGTATAAAATCATACTAGGAATAGATACGTCACTTAGGAAACCGTTGTCCTGTGAACTCTCCTGGCAAGAATCTTTTAGTTAAAATGTTTGTGTCTTGTACATGCCATAACTGTGTGAATAATAATAATAATATATAATAAATAATAATCTGTTTTGTTTTCTAATATAGGCGTTCAGTTTCTAACTACCTAATGTGTTACGGATATTTGTACTTACCCTTAAATAATTGGATAATGTAGATACCAAAGCTTGACAAACATCTGGAATTATTAAAGAAATAACTTGTGGAGACACTTTAAACAGTGTACCGAGTGAAAATAAAGTCTCCTGTAGCCAGGTATCTCAAAGTAATTGCTAGTCGATCGGAAGCTGACACAGCATTTCTCCAGCGGGTGTCAGTTTTTGATATCATGGGTCCAGTAGAATTCAGTAATTTTTCAAATTCTTCACTAGAGATCCTTAGAAAAGTGTTAAATTTCGAACGAATATTTCTTCGGTTTATGTCGTCCTTTCTAAAATCTTCAAGTATCAGGGACACATTAGGCCTATTTCGTAGACTTGGTCTGACCCAATATCTTCGTTTGATTTTGCGGTTCTTTTTAGAATAATAACATACAATGCTACACTTGCGATACACGCAACTATATTATTATAGTCCAACATCTTCCAATCCGTACACGACTAACTTCGACGAAGGTCACAACACTACTGCGAAAATTGCAACTGCATCTGCAGGCCGGCGGCAAATTCAGCGGCAAGGCGGTCTGAAAGCCAGCGGCAAACCCGGCGGCATAAGCCGGCGGCATGTGGATACGCCATATGAATTATGATTACTTAAAAACCGAAACTCAGTACACAATATAGTGAGAACGGGTGAACAAGTGGCAGTGCAACACACAGCAGCATATGCAATAAAATATGAACTCGCAACAGTTGACAATTACTTATACAATAATTACAGAGATACGCCAGAATTACATTTTATACCACCGGTAGGCATTGGAATATTACCGTTACTAAGTAACGACGAAATCACGAAAACAGCATATTAAATATAATGGTAGAAATGGGAATTGAAGTCGTAACACAATCCCACGGGGTAACGTACTCTTTACGGCAATGAAAATGCACAACCGAACCCAAACGTTATGGGCTACATGACGATGAATCATCAGTTTGCCGAACTTATTGTAGGTCATCAACCTATAACATCGAGCACAACAAGTACTCGAAAAGTAGCGAGTAGTTAGGGCAAGAAGAGATGACGGAGGATATGATGACACATTAACCTACAGTACCGTCGACATGAATTCTTGTCCAGATTTACGTGACCATTGATTGCTGACAGACACCTTTTTGTTTCATCTAAATTCACTATTTTGGGAATCATTTTGGGTCGGTCGCGATGGGAACTCTCTGATCGCGCCACGGGCGCAGTCAGGCACCAGGCCAGGGTCCACTTTATAATTTAATTATTCATTTTTTTTCATATTTGCTATCCTTACCCTTACCCCTTTTTTTTTTTTTTTTCGTGGGAAATCCTCATGGATTCCTCTGGCTGCGGGGGCAACCTGAGGTTATGCCGGACTCCTACAGCTAAAACCCACAGTGGTCTCCATCAGCGTGTACGAAGGTCCGGGATCTCCGTTCGGACCGCAGGGCCCTCTCTCGCGTTTACTGTTGAAAGCACGTCCCGGGGTGAACACTGCCCCAGCACCCTGCAGTGCTATCACGATGTCTCCAGGACGACATCGCCTCCTCACCAGGGACGCGATGCCCATCGACGCCTGGTGAGGACACCACTCAAAGGGGCGGCGAACGTTGATGGCCTCGGGTGGATCTGTCCTCCCGATCCTCAGCAGCCTCCTTCTGGACCATTACGGACTCACAGAGGTGGCTACGGCCCTCCACGCCGGTCCCGCTCAACATCGCCGACGACTGCTGGCGGGGTCCCGACCGACCCGGTTTGCCAGGATCATTCGCTCCCGTTCCCACGCTGGACATATCGCCAGCGTATGGGACGCAGAGTCCTGGTCCTGTCCACCGCAGTGGAAGCAGTTCGCCGTCGCTTCGCGTCGATCTTACACAGATAATCACCGAAGCACCCGTGCCCGGTAATTATCTGTGTAAGTCTATGAGTGAGTCTTCCTACTCGTCGCTGCATCCAGGCTTCGAAGACCGGCAGGATTGCGCCAATAACGCGTTTGCGGCGCAAGCGCTCCTCGTTGAGTCGAGTGCGCCATATCGCCAACGTTTGGCGCTCCTGCTCACAGACTCGAGCGCCTCATCTGGCTCCTGCCACCTCTCTGACGGAGGATGCGGTTCAGTTGTACACCCTCGCATCCATATCCGCCAGTATATCTAGGGGTGGAAAACGAGCGGGACTGTTGCCGCCTCAAACGATATCGTACGATATCCTCGCACGATCCGTATAGCCACCTCCGCTGGACACTGTAGATTTTAGATCTACAGCGCCGGATGGCTACCTTTTCGCCCAGGTGCCCGTATAGGGCTACGGACCGTACTACCCCCGCATAGAGGCGGCGTATTTCCTCCCTCGGTCCCCTAGATTGGGCAGCAGTCTGTGCATAGCACCGCCACCCTCTCAATTCTGGGGACTAGGCGCTCAAAGTGCTCTTCAAGCCCCAGCGACTGTCCAGGTGGAGCCCTAGGTACTTCATGTACCGCCTCTGACTAGACCCACCACGTAGACGCACGAGTCGGGTGGTTCCCTGCTCCGAGGTAATTTGTAAAACCATAAGGCCTCGCTCTTATGAGGCGCTATTTCTAGACCCAACTCGTGGATTTTGGCGACGACGACTTCCGTCCCAAGCTCAGCGAGCTCCTTGGTCCCCTCGAGGTGACCCCGCTGGCGACCACCAGTGTATCGTCGGCATAGCACACGATATTTACGCCAGCAGGAAGGTCGACACGCAGAACCGCATCGTACGCGAGGTTCCACAGTAGCGGACCCAGCACTGAGCCCTGTGGAACCCACGTTTGATCTCCCTCGGATATTCACCATCTTGCCCCATGTACAGAATGTACCTGTCGCGCAAGTGGTCCCCAATCACGCCTTGCAGGTAGGCAGGCACCTGGTGGTATGCTAGTGCCCTCCTTATTGTATCCCAGGGTAGAGGTTAAAGGCGTTGACAATATCAAGACTTATTGCCAACGCCACACCACCGGATACTGCTTGTTCCGACAAGGGCGGACGCGCATAATGGCATCTACAGTGGAACGCTCCGTCGGAATCCAAATTGGCTATCAGCCAGATCAGGACCGACGCGCGACAGATGTCCGTTGAGCCGAGTGGCAACTATCCTTTCGAACAATTTGCCAATCTCGTCCAACAGGCATATGGGACGGTACGCAGAGGAGAATCGGCGGCCCTGCCTTCCTTCTTCAAGAGGACCAACCTTGCTTCTTTCCATGCTGTGGGAACTTGGCACTCCGCAGACAGCCGGTAAACAACTGTCTTAGCCTGTCCCCCAAGGCAGACTCAACACAAAAGAGCCCGACCAGGAATTCCGTCAGGCCCCGGTGCGGTGTTTCGGGCTCTCAAGCGGCTAACAGCTCGGTCCAGCTCCTCGGTCACCTCCATCTCATCATGCCACTCCAATGACGACGGCAGGTGAACTGAGGGACTTGACCGGTCCTGGGAAAAGCGTGCCGATCACTCTTCCCAGGTCCGGATCGAGAGTTTCCGTCAATACCTTACCTACACCTACCTAACCTAACCTAACCGAACCATAAATTGACGGTGGTCTCTTTTGCAGGCCCACTCGTGTTAACGTGCGGGGTGGACGATTGTTAAGATTGGTTACTCCTAGTGGTCGATTGCCGTTGTCGTCTGTAATGACTCCCCCTGGACGTGGAATACCCCGCGTGGTTCCCGTGGCTCCGCGGCGTGTCTTGACGTCGCCCACCTTTACGGATTCTGATGATGACGAAACGATGTTTGACACGGTCTTCAGTTCGTTGCCAGATTTGCCTCCGTCCAGGACACCTCCTCCACGCTATACATCGCCTTCGCCATCGTCTTACAGTCCGTAAGTCTTAAGGTGCGTACGGATTGCGCGTACCCTGGTACGCGTACTCAGTTTACGCGTATTCGGAACGCCGTCCATACCAGCTACGCGTTCACTCTTAGGGTACGCGTACCGCGCGACCAACTCGCAGCGCGAGTCATCGTCAGTCGGTTTTGGTCGCGCGTCAAAGAGGACGCACGCGGCCGGCTACGCTATATTTGGACGGCAAAATCAATAAACACGCGTGTTCTTCGAGTTTCAATAATGAAAATATTATCAGATTGATTCAACATGAATTTCTCCGAGTCTTGTGGGATAGCACACTAACTGATTATCGAAATAACGATTTACGCCAAGATGCATGGAGGCAATTTCAAATGAACTGAAAATTCCAATAGGTGAATTTAAAAAATGAAACAACTTTATTAGCAACTAATAGAAAGAAAGGAGCAAAATCAAAAAGTTTAGTAACAGGATCAGGTAAGTTTTAAATTGTTTATTTGCATTGTATTGTCGCATTGTAAATTGACATATTTATAATAGCCTATATACTTTTATATCTTTTTTTACAGGAGCTAATGATGTATATATATCGAAGTGGTTTGCATCTGAATATATTACCTTTCTTAATGATAAGGACAAACCTCTGCCAACAACGGAGACTACTGTAGTAATTGCGATTAGTTATTAACGTTATTATATTTATACTGGTGTCTGAGAAAATGGACCAGCTGCTTTATGAGGCTTTTCAATTTTATTATACATATTGTAGTCTACGTTAATACGTGTAGGTAGTACACGTTCTATTTAATATATATGTTACATTAAAACTTAGTGATTATTTTGCCACTCAAGGGGGACATTATTAACAAAGTGTTCCGCCAGATGTAAACGTATATGAGTAGGAGTATTGGGCGATCTCCTGGGTACACTGTCTAAAGGAAAAAGTTAATTGCTGTTGGTCTTGTCGCCATGCACCTGGAACAAGCTCTCCTCGCTGTTCAGAATCAAATGCATTGGTCTGTGCGTAAATAAACAGTTGCCAATACAATTTTTGTAGCTTTTTCCGGTTCCAAAAGCAATGGTTTTCGTAGTACTCGAAACACCGAACTCAGTATTCCAAATGCATTCTCAACTACCCTCCTTGCTCTTGATAGACGATAATTGAATATTCTTTCAATAGATCCTCTTTCTGGATTACCCGAAAAGGGTTTCATGGTATATTCACTGAGGGCAAATGCTTTATCACACAGAATTATATACGGTACCTTCACATTGTAAGGAGTTTGTAATCTTTCAGGATTCGGTAAATTTAGGCTTTTGTTTTCAAGGTTCCTGTACAAGGAAGTGTTTTTAAAAACACCTCCATCTGATATGCGTCCTTGACATCCAACATTTACGTACATAAAATTGTAGTCAGCGTCAACTAATGCTAACAATACAATGCTAGAATATTGTTTATAATTGTAAAATTCCGTTCCACTATTTAATGGTGCTTGAAGGCAAACATGTTTGCCGTCCATTGCGCCTATTGCATGAGGGAAGTTCCACTTTTCTTCAAATTCTTTTGCAACGGCCATCCATTGATTTTCAGTCTCGGGTAGCTGTAACAAATTATTTCATCTAAGTTAACGTTTTTCTTATTTTATTTTTCAGATAACTACCAGCAACAACACAGAATGTGAATGAATCTATATAAAATGATGAACAATTAGCCAGTGATTCTGCCTCAACCACACAACAAGTACCTAGTGATTTGACTTCATCTACACAAAGCACCCAGTAATGCATCATCATCACACAACAAGCACCCAGTAATTCTTCATCGTCCCACAACAAACACCAAGGAATTCTGCCTCATCCACAACAAAGTACCTAGTGATTTGACTTCATCCACACAACAAGCACCCAGTAATGCATCATCATCCACACAACAAGCGCCCAGTAATTCTTCATCGTCCATACAACAAACACCAAGGAATGCCTCATCCACAACAACAGCACAACATCATTCAGAACTAAAAGGCGCCAATAACGATGACACTGCCATTAACAAGCAGTGGTATTACTCAAGCACAGTGTACAATATTTATCAAGGAAGGACTACACTTCTTTTGGGACCCATTGCGTATGAATTAAAAATACAACTCGCGAACATTTACACTAGTAAAACATGCTATAAATAATATTATATTTCAAGCTGATATGGGCCAATTACCAGGTCAGTGTGGGTATTATACCGGTGCCTATTCAACGGATTTATCCAACTCTACCTCACGCCAAAGCTATTACAGCGACACGCCAATTCCAGCAAACTACCTACATCAACACCGGCACCTCCAAAGGCGGAGGATAATCAAAATGAAATTTCTGAAATATTACGTTACGTTCAAGAACAAGAAGTATAATTCAGAAATTCTTAATTATAATAAAACTTCTTTAAGTACTTAAATTATAATTTTCTAAAATTTAATTAACATATTAAATGAGCAGATAAACATAAACGTTTTTATTCATTAACTCACCTTCACATGATCCTTGAGAGCCTTGATAATTGCATCACATACTTCAATAATAATAGTATATGGACTGTTTAGATATGCGAAACAGATATTGTAAACTTGTATATGAGTCCCCGGTGGCCAAAAACCTTAACGTCACGGATAGCCTTTCTCTGGCTGTGATAGCTTCTCGAAAATTAGTATTCATTTTTTTTATTTCAGGTTCAACCTTTTCAAGAATTATTTCAAAATCTTGCAAACTCATTCTCACAAAATTTTGTTACTTTCTTCATAATTTATATCTTCCATTAGCCTATTTCCACACTGTAATCTTTCACGATACAATTTTTCATCCACCATCTAGGTTTCCGTTTGTTTCTCTTTTTTATTTAAAATGTGTTGAATAATACTAACCGCAGCAGTGGTGGTGCACGCAACCGCTAAGTTTGTCGGGTCATGGCGAATGACTGGGGCTCGCGGAGCCTCTGGATCGATTGACCTCGCGATACAGATACGCGGCGGTCCGTGGGAGCTGTACGCGTATCCAATGTACGCGTGGACAGTGTTTCCAACTACGCGTAACACAGGAACGCGCAATCCGTACGCACTTTATATGTAATATAAATGTAAATTTAAATGTCAAAAATAAAAATGCAGTTTGAATATTAATACAGAATGCCAAAGATTTTTGTCGTATCAAGACAAATGTCTTCCAATTTAATGGTTTCAGTACAGTCTACGTCCCCACAAAAGAGTTTAAATACACCAAGAATCAAACAATTCAAATCGTAAATGATGCATCGTCGACTCACAACGCATAAACATTTGTTAAACGCTTTGCATACGCTTAAACAAAATATCAAAACATTACTTAAAACGTGTGATGAAGAAGAAATAAATTGTATGTATGAATGTATTCATAACGTTTTACAAGGAAAGGTACCTCTTAAAGATCAAGATAAACAAAAATTGAATAAACACAAAAATATACTTCGTAAACTGGTGCGTAATTGTAAACATAAACTAAGAAAAAATACAACGTGTTATAAAATACCCCGTAAAAAATATATAATTATAATAAAAAATTATATAATTAATTATCAAAGCCAAAAATTTTGTCAACCCTAGTAAGCTGTTATGTCAGGGAACCAGATTATTTAACAGAAAGGCCTACATACCTACTTTACCTAATAATTGTCTACTTTAATAGTTTTTCTATTTTTCATTCATAAATGTTTGCTACCTTAATACAAGGATGTCATTATACTCATGTACTGGCTTCAAAAAATGTCAAGTTGGAAAAAAAAATATGTTGTCAATATCAAATCTTCTAATCGATATCCTACACTATTTCGAGTTTTTACCAACATTTTTGCAAAAATAACGATTCTTTCTAACTCGGAATATTACGATATTATGCGTAGGCCATGAAGATAGCAATTTAAATCGTGCTCGCGAACTGTATCGGCAACGATTTATCGATGGTAGACCCCCCCACTGAACAGCGACGGCTGCCTCCGTACCAGTGTTTTCTGAACATGTCAAGACGACTACATTCCACCGGCTCTTTTCATCGGTCTACTGGAGTCGACGTCCAAAACAGTCGACGCCAGTCAGGCTGAATTAGTGTTATAGCATTTTGAAGAAGAGCCGACCACAAGTACGAGGCAAGCCGGAACAGATTCGGTATAAACCATGTTGCAGTTTGGCGAATTCTTCGTGACGACAATCGTTACCTTATCACTATCGCCGTACACAGGGCTGATACCCTCCGATTTTGCAGGAGGAACTTCCGGTGGTACCTCAGGTTAGAGGAAAACCTAATTACGTAAACTATGTTCTTTGGACGGACGAGGCAACATTCACGAGGTCAGGACGTTCAAATATGCATAACGATCACGTTTGGGCTCGCGTGAATCCACGCTTCATGGCAGGTCAGATTCCAACACCAGTGGCGGCTGAATGGTGGGCTGGCCTTTGAGACGGGCATGTCATCGGTCCCGTCATTATGCCATCACGTCTGAACGGTAGCAACTATCTAACGTTTTTACAAACGGAATTCAAAGAGGCGATTGACGACTTTCCTGTGGCTGACTGCGATTACTGAGAACCAAAAAACATGGTGTTTCAGCATGATGGAGCTCCGGCACATTTGCTCGCAACGTACGAGAACATCTTAACGTTCGCTTTCCGCGAGGATGGATCGCCCGCAGGACACCGGTGCTATGGCCTGCTCGTTCTCCGGACCACACCTTGGACTTCTTTTGTGGGGTTATGAAGGACAGGTGTATTCTCCGATTGCCCAACGGTTTCAGATGGAACAGCGTGTTAGATCGGTTTCACATCAATAACACCGACGATGGTGCGAAATGCCACAATATATCCCGACGAGCGAGGTTGTGTAAAAGCAATGCGGAGCCACTTTGAGGCATTTCTGTAAATTTGACGTTTATTATGAAAAAGTGTTCGTTTAGGTTGTTTCGTTAGGTTAGGTCTTTTAAAATTTTGTCGTTCTGCAATTAGGTAGAAATGTAGGCATTCTGCGTAGTTTACTCTTTAATTTTATTGAAATAGGTTTTGCACATCAGTGAAAATAATTATTTTTTATTTTTTGAGGTATGTTATACAGCGTTACTACGGTTCTTAAATATTGTAAATGGACTCGTTATAAGGCCCATTTACCTTCCTTTCCTTTACGGGTAGTTTTGTAACAGCCAGTATAATAATACAAAGGAGCTTTCTTACCAATAATAAGTGCAATATTGGTGGATTAGTAAGTGGACTAGCCAGTTAACTTGGAAAATGCAAAGAAAATGATACTTATCGAACCTGGATTGAAAAATTAAAACAAGAAAATAAGATTAATAGTAATTTGTCTCGATTAGATATTGAAATGCAAAATATTATGAATAGTACGACGGAGAGACCGAAAGAAGTGGATGTTATATACAAACACTACAAAGATACCTTCATTTTACCGAAGATCGTCAACCACTCAGATTACCAATTTATTCTGATACATCTAATGAAGATTCAAATGAGTCTAAAATTGGTTTTAAAAATAAAGATAGAGATCTAAAACTTCAGTTGATGCTGAATCTTTGTTGGAGAGAATCGATCCATTAAAAGTAAAGAAAATGATGCAAATCCACTTTACACAGCTCAAATACTCAGTTTAATACCAAATACTTATAATAAAAAGGTCAGTTATTATTAAACTTAGTTGGAACAAGTAAAAACAAAATACATTGGGATAATGAAGGCACAGTCATAATTGATAATGAAAAAATTCCAAATATTGTTGATTTAATAAATGATTTACTAAGGCCCTTAAAAAGAAGTGATCCAATAGGGTGGGATAGATTTGCTAAAGCATTAAAAGATATTAAATTACTTATATTGGAAATCAAAGAGATGTGAGTTTACACCAGCTTCAAGCAAAAGATCTGAACAAACCCTCTGAGATTGAATTTCAAGAGTTTTCTACACGAGCAGTGGAGATTAAAATCTATAACTAAAATACGTAAAAGATTGATTGGGCAAAATGGACCCTACTAGAAGAAATTAACAAGATTTATGACGATCCATCTAATCCCGCTGGTTTTGGTAGTATTGATAAATTATCAAAACCATGAAGGGTAAAATGGATAAAAAGCATGTACAACAACATCTGAAACAGATTCATCCCAGTCTAAAAAATAATGTTTATGCTGCTAATAGACTGCCCATGTATACCCACGTACCAACGTATATAATATGCAATTTGAGTACAGATGATAAACCAGGCTCACATAGGATAGCTTTATATATCGATACGAATGGCATCGGTCAATATATTGATTCATATGGACGATCACCTGCACGATATTATCTAGAGTTTTTAAAAAGGAATTTTAAAAGATGGGAATGGAATGTTGATAGGATTCAGAATGAGTGGACTTCAGTTTGTGGTGAATATTGCTTAATGTATTTGCTATATAAGTTTCAGGGATGTCCAATGCTTAGTTTACGAGCATATTTACAGGAACACTGTACAACGATATTTTAGTGGATGAGATGTTTCGCTCCTATTTTATAGATAATAAGCAATAACATTTTGGAAATAAAATTGTAACAAAATTAAGGTATGTGTTTCATTGATGATTCAGAATAGCGTGGTAGTAATGAACAAAGTATATAATATAGCACTGATAAGCAGGGTGTACAAGGTAATAGATTAGAGCGGCAATGACGGTGTTCAAGAACAACAGATAAGAAAGAAAGGCTGAACAATGGAACGCTAATGAGGGTGCAGGCCCCAGGATATCAATTAGATATTACTTAATTGATCTGCATCTCCGGAACCGCGCATCCTACGCAAAACGGACCGCAGATTCGTGATCAGGGCATCCCAAAACCACCTTTTTTGGATCCGTCGACCACCGTCAGTAGCCGATAAGGGCTGAGGATGGTGAGTTGTACTAACTACTCATGCAATGTTAAAAAAATATCTGCAAATAATTTTGTAATGAAATGTCTACTTTTACACATTAACGGCTATAGCTCAGTAAGTAATGACATTAAGTACATGGTATGCTACTCATTTAGAATCCTCATGATGAAGGCAAACTTTTGAAATGGTTGGCCACACAGATCCCATACGTGTTTTTTTTCATCATAGGTGCTCAAACTTAGCAGTTAAATAAAGTGAAAAATTAAAACTTATATTTAGTGCCGTCTTGTTAAATACCACCCATAGTAGTTGAAAACTTTTAAGGGTAATTTAGAAACATCATTATTAGAACACATTAAAAGAAAAAATCCGATCTAGGCATTAAACTCCGGACGTGATGTCCACAAATGTGAAGTACGAATTTTCGGAATTTCATAAAGCATTTCGTAGAGCGCGAACCGTTCGGATAGAATTTTTTAGAACTGACCACCTCCCCTTGAACACGTACGTACCAGATTATCCACCATCACTGGGATGCCCTGTATAAGAAAGGAGCTTGCAAACTAGTTGAATGTACTGAGAGAATTATAAACTTAACTGATTCCGGACAGCACCAACAGTGATAAAATATTACGAGGGTAAAACTTGTCATAGGTGAATCAAGAAACGTTTAATAAATTAAAACGGCATTATTGGTGGCAAAATATGAAAGAGACAATAACAGCTATAATAAATTCTTGCCAACAATGCAAAAAGATGAAATACGGAAGAAAACCTATAAAACCTTATATTTAACACAGAGTCAAAGCGCACCGTTCCAAGAAGTTTTCATAGATTCACTATTCATAGAAAGTAAATACTATTTGACAATTGTTGATGCTTTCAGTGAGTTAAGGCAAGCAATAAACATCCCAAATCGCAGTACTCCGAAGTCGTAGGAGTCTTGAGTCTTAATTAAATACTTTAGTATGTATACACACAGAAAATAAATAGCGATTCGGGTCCAGAATTTAATAATGAATTAATAAAAGAACTTTTAAATCTTTATAAAATATAACTTCACATAGTAACACCAAATAATCCTAGTTCCATGACAATAGTTGCAGATTCCACTCCATCATTAACGAAATATAGGTTAGTTAAATATGATAAAACAGATCTTGATGCTGCTCAGTGATGACATATGCGATAATAGCTTATAATAATAGTATTCATTTCACAACAACCTTTGTCTTTTGCCTGTGCCTTTATATAGACCTAACAAAGGCATTTACTTATGTTGACCACAATATATTGCTGGATAAATTATATGCCTATGGAGTGAGGATATACATTATCTTATTAACCCTTAATGCATTTTGCCCGTTTTTGGTACAACTAAATTATCAAAATTAAAAGGTTCCTAAACATAAACTGGCGCTGTTTTGAACGAAGCGTGAAGAGAGCGATATATCTCCCATCCCTACCTTTGCACATCGCGCATCAGAACAGTAACTGACGTTCGATATGAAATCTGTCAAGTCGACGCTCGGCAGCTATTCGTAAAACAGTGCAAAAATTTAGTATAATAATTTAAAATTAAAATTTTGTACATCCGACTTTAATATAAATTATTAAGAACAACTCAAAAACTATTGGTCAGACCTTGGTCAAACTTATATAGGACCACATGAGAAGCACCAGTTTTCAAATAAAAAAAGAATCATCGAAATCGGTTCACCCAGAAAAAAGTTATGAGATAACACACATAAAAAACATACAGTTGAATTGAGTACCTCCTCCTTTTTGAAGTCGGTAGAAAATGGTTAAACTATTGCGACCTGCAGTTATTTCGAAAGGAGATGAGTTTATTGTTTATTTCTGATCAATTTATAAATACTTTGCATGAGAATTTACAGGTTGTGCTAAATGTTAGGTGTCACTTTTATGGACATTGCCCTTTACCAACATTAGGTGTTCTATTTTAGGTGGTCACCACGTCAGTATAGTCTCCAAGAAATATTTGCAATGTTCAGCCGCCTCAAACAATACCATCCCCAACAACACTGGGTATTTCTACAAGAAGCACAAGAAACATAAGAAATGCAAATAATGCTGCTTCTTCTACATACAACTTGGTCAGAAATAAGCAAAAAAAAAACTAGAACAGATGGATTTCAATTCAGCAAAATTCAGAAGCCAGGTACACTTAGATTCAGAATTCCACCCTTCTATAGATTATACGCATACATCATTCGATTATTTCAAGAAGCTTTGTAATGAGGATTTATGGAACCACATCGTCGAAATGACCAATGTATACTCTATGCAAAAACAAGACAAGCCAATAAATATCTCAAAGACACACAGAAATGCTTTATCGCTATTGAAATTTTAATGGGAATAGTAAGCATGCCAGCTTATACTGACGAGACGTTATGTCCACAATAATATGAGACTATTAGTGGGAATTTACACTTTAGTAATAATGCGAAGGATGATCATGTAGATCGTTATTTTAAAGTTAGACCCGTGATGGAACATTTACGGCTAAATTGTTTGGCAATTGAAGAGGAAAGGTCGTATTCCATAGACGAGATGATAGTCAATTATGCCGAAAAACCCATGAAATGGGGCTTTAATTATTTTTAACTATACATTTCTTTAGACAACTACTCAGTTGCATGTTCGCGTTTAAACTCATCCATGAATTATTTACAAGAATAGTTAACTAATCATGGCCTTTTCTAATCTGTGTCATTAAGATAATCAACCTATTCCAATCAGAGGCAATGTTAAATTTTTGGGAGTTATCCTTGATTCGAAATTGGCTTTCGGTCACCAAATTGAATATATAACACAAAAATGTGAAAAAATAGAAATATTCTTCGGTCTTTGTCTGGAGTTTGTTGGGGGTGTCATCCTTTTTCTCAGAAATTGGTATTTATACGTGGTAGAGCCATGCTGCAGCTGCAGATTAGTAGTATAGTTGTAGTACGAATGGGTCGGCTCGACCGGGGAAGGACCACGCTCTCACAGAATACCAGCGTAAAATAGCAGCTTAACACTGCTGTGTTTCGTATGGTGAGTGTAGAGAACCGGAGACCCTTTTTACTGGAAAAGAGGCATTCCATCTTAGTCCTCACGGGTGAAAACGCATCTGCATTTTGATTCTTTATTGAAGATAGATGTAGATGTCTATGGGCCACAGCAACCACTTACCATCAGGTGGACTGTGTGCTCGTTTGTCACCCTATCCTATAAAAAAAAAATTACTGTACAATGCTTTAATACGAAGCCACCTAGACTATGGATGTTTTCTCTTGGAGCCTTGCAATAAATCATCCCTGAAAATAATGGGCAAAATTCAATCTATATGCCTTCGCATTATTACAGGGGCAATGAATGCTCACCAATTAATGCTCTTCAGGTTGAGTGCGTGGATCCTCCCTTAAAATTAAGAAGGCAATACCTTTCAGACAGATTCTTATTTAAGATCTGCCAGCTTTCAGATCATCCCCTAATTTCTAAATTGCACCTTCTTTCAGATTATATCTCATCTGTCCGTTTCTGGGGCCGTAAGGATTCTCCCCGCTTGTTTTAAAGTTTTTTTTAATATTTCTTCAGCTTCCTTGCCCGATCTTTAATGTAAAATAAATCCACCCTGATGTTACTTACGAGGCAATTGTTTACCAAACCCAACATTCATCTAGATCTAGGTATAGAAAAAGATTCTACAATGGCAAATTTAAAAACTAGCTGTAAAACAAAACGGTTATTACGTTTCGGATACTGTAAAAGTAAAACGGAAAAATAAAACGAATATTTAAGGTACTCAAAATTCTAAGAAAACATTGACAGTTCAGATAAATAGATTATTATTAAATAATATAAAACGACATGGACAATAATTAAAAATGAAACCTGTTATTCCAGTAGGATAACGATTCTGACTTGTATATCTGCGGCTTTCAATAATTATTTCATTGAACTGACTAATTCTAAAGATGTTACAATGACTAATACACAACGAAATCAAAATACCAAGATTATGCCAAATTCAATGGTTCTTCTTCCAATTAATGAAGATGAAGTTAAAAAAGAAATTAATAGCCTAAACAACACTAACTCCGAGGGTTTTGACGGAATCTGTACGAGAATTATAAAATAATGTACTAAAGAGCTTGTGTCCATCTTAACACACCTTATAAACTTCTCATTCTCAACGGGTATTTTTCCTGAGTTACTGAAGCAATCTTTCGTCAAGCCTCTGCACAAAAAAGGTGCAAAAGAAGAGGTCAGCAACTACCGGCCCATTACTTTAATTCGAATCCTATCTAAGATATTTGAGAAATGCATACATCAAAGAATAAAGAACTACTGTAACACGTATAATATTATTAATAAAGAACAGTTCAGATTTCAAAAGGAAAAGTCCACAACATTAGCAATTTTCACTTTATTTAAAACAATATTAAATAATTTAAATGACGGATATTTGACCAAAGGACTATTTTTTGACATGTCAAAGGCTTTTGATTTTGTTGATCACAAACTTTTATTAAATAAATTAGAATCGATACGAATAAGAGGACCATCGGTGGCTAAAATCCTACTTAAACAACCTAAGTCAACGCGTAGTAGTCAGCAAGTTAGTAGGCGACGAAGTCATATCTTACGCTTCTGAATCAAAAATTGTTGAGTGTGGTATCCCCCAAGGAAGTGTGCTAGGGCCTCTAATGTTTATTTTACGAGTATATATTAACGATATAACGGTAGTGACAAATCATAAATGTATTTTGTTCGCCGATGATCTATCTATTATTGTTACATCTGCTATAAACTTTATACACGATTTAATGACGCGCGCGCAGCGGGAGTGAGCGGCCGTGAAGTGCGCCTCGAATAGATAAATATACACTTCGTAACGTCTGTGGGACGTAGCGTCAGTGTTAGTGTAAGTTTTAATTTTTTGGTTTTATTTTTGTTTTAGAGTTAAAATGGCTTCTACTAAACGCTCTTTGGAAGTTGAACACCCGACTTCAACTAAACAGCGTCGAATCAGCGTAAACATTCAACATTTTGAGAGATTTGTTACTGAAAACGTTACTTTTTCGGAGTCTGATAATTCTTCGGCTGATGAAAATGACATCCTACCACCAGATGCAGAAGAAGCTGAAGAACTCATCGGATAGTGACGAGAATATTCCCTTAGCGGAACTCTTGAGTGATGTACGAATAGAAAAAACCGTTCCTGAGTCAGACACTGAAGGACCTAAGACATCACAGGAATTCACAAGAAAATATTATTATGGGAAACGAAGATCTATGAAGTGGGCAACAGAACCTCCGTCTAGAAATCGACGTACTCCTGCTCATAACATTGTGATACCAATTACTAATGTGAATGTCCCTGCAGAAATTGAACCAGTAAGTTTATTCAGTTTGTTTCTTAGTCAAAACATAGAAGACAAAATTATACTCCATACAAACGAAAGACTCGAGATATTGAGGCAAAAATATAAAAGGACAAACAAACCAGAATTGAAAGATATAGATGAAATTGAGTTTGATGCTTTTTTGGATTTGTTAGTATACAGTGCGGCTTTATCGAATGACGAAGATATGAATGCCTTATACAACTGAGGTACTGGTAGAGACATTTTAGAGCATTAATGTCAAGGAAAGATTTCAAATGATTTTGATCGCTCTTCGGTTCGATGATTCTTCTACTAGAGAAGAAAGGAAATTGGCTAAAGTGGCTGCTGTATCCGAAATATTCGAGAGGACATTGCTCTGCGCCCATACATTGTTCGCCCTGGAACCAAGACATCGGAAAATTATGTTTTTGTGTCGATCATTAGTAAATTCCTATATGATCTTATTTTATATGGACTAGCTGCAGAATAGATATATTTCATAAAAAGTATCAGATTTTGAGGTTATAATCGAATCTGGAAAACAATGTCCTAAAACATTTACCTAGTTTTGAACCCTATCTAGATAATTAGGTATGCAGTTTTTGTTCTAAGGCCTAAGTTTATGTAAATTACGTGTAAATGCATATAATCTAGTTAACATACCTGCTTTGTTAGCATTGGTTTTGAAATGAGAGAAAATGTTTGTGTATTAATGTAAAAAATAAAATGTATGTATTTATTGGCAGTAGCATTTAGATGTTATTATTAGCATATACGGTTGGTAAGATACCGCAATTAGCACAAAATACACTTTCCATTGCGTATGCGTAAGTCCGTTTATGAATGCTAGATTATCATTTGAGCGGTACACAGTTCCGAAAATCACAGCAAGGTAAATCGTTTTGAAAGCAATCAAGTCCGTTAAAATAGCAAGTCGTAATGTTCAACTATAGTCGAAAGTCCTGGCACGATACAATTACAAAAGCAAGCGACGCCAATGTAATTTACAGAAATGAGAGATGAAAGTACAAAGTAGGCATGTCGATCTGAAATCGTTTAATCAATTGTTTATAGTAAAATATCGATTTTCTAGATCGATATAGATCTGAAAAATCCTTGTCCGATGTCCTGATATCGACTTAGAATACCATCCATTCAATGAATCGATCCAAAACCTCTCGAATCGGACTTGAAGAATAGCTATATTTCAAATGATTCAAGAAATAATTTTGCATAGTTGGAACATCTGTTCCTTGTGACTGTTTTTTCTGTTCTGTTGCAAATTCGATCCCAGGGTTGGGAAAAGTATTATTAGGTTTTATAACAGAGTTCCAGTAGTAGTACGGGTCTGGATTTGTGCCCAGTGTTTGACAATACGCTTTCTTCCATGGGACGTATAATTAACTGGTGCTAATTGGCAGTACTACACCTCTACCTACTGGGAATACAGGAGTGGTGTTATGTTTATTAATATATTTCTATCCAATTACTTATTTGGTAAATTATCATCAATAATGTTCTGTGTCTATATTAGGCATGTGAAAATGTCGTGATTGATCCAGAATCGATTTGTTATTGCTCGATTTAATCGAGAATCGATTCTAGTATGTTCGATTTGATCGATTTGGAGATCGTTTTTTAAAGTAAATCGACATGCAAGTGAGAGCACAGGTGAGAGACTGACAAGTGACAAGTGACCATTTAGTTACATCAAAAATGGGAGTGCCAAATACGATACGATTTATGGATATTTCCTAAGATTTACTTATATAGCCATACGTTACAAACAGTATTACATACATCACGTTTTGTCATACAATAATAATACCATAATAAGTATGACAACGTCCTACTTACTTATAATAACACGTACGTCTCTACTTCTTCCATACTTGTAACAATATAAATAATAACATCTGTATCTAGTCTGTAATATTGATCTTTTAAGAACACATTTATAATTAATGCAGTAACGATAAGTGTTTTTTTTATATTAATTGTCATAAACTCGTTATCGTTTAGTACAGTAAAGTACACACCATTCTAAACGATAAAAAATCCTATAATTATCTTTATGAATTTTGACGTGACAACGTCTTATAAATTGGTTTGCCGGGTGACACTAAAAGAACGTTTACGCTCGCTCACGTTATGCGCTCATGAGGAGCGAGTGAGGCACGCGTCCTTCCACTCGGCATGGTTAGCCCGCCTAAGGCGAGGAGACAGACATAATAAAATTATTTTACCTCCAAAGTCGTTGTCACGTAAAAGCCCGTATACCGACTTCAGGCAACCAATTTTTTTTCAGCAGCATTATTCTAACCACCTATTTAAAATCAAGTATGTCCTCATTCATTAGATATAGTACATTTTATAAATTATACTTTTGAGAATAACATAAAAGAATATAAAGAAATGGTAATTAAATATTTTTATTGTAGCTTCTATTTGCAACTTTATTCAAATAAGTTCAAAATGTGATTCAGATTAAAAATATACAACAGTTCATTAAAATTCAAAATCGATTACAATCGATTGGGCATCTAATTTTTTCGACACCACATGATGTTTGGTGAAGATGGCGGCAGTTAATGTTATTAGTCAGTAGAATACTTTTAATAATTTGGCATGCAGCTAGTCCGTGTTGTAAAAGTATTTTGCTAATATAATAAAATAGACAATTAATTATCATATGTCCGATGCTTTATTACAGAACGATTTTGGACATTGTCCTGTTTCCAACTGTCAAAAATATTACAGCTGGGTGACAACAACAATTGACGAAATGCTTGTATCTTTTAGAAGGAGATGTCGGTGGAAGGAGATGCAAAACCAAACCGTGTAAATGGTTTAGAAATAAAGTGTTTGACTGACGGAAGAACAGGATATTTGTATAATGCTTACTTATATACTGGAAAGAACAGTGATGGCTTGGGTCTCTCCCAAATGAAAAGAAATTGTTTTTACCGTCTCAGTGTATTCTACGTTTATCAAAGCCGATCCAGAATACCAATCGTAACATCACTGCGGATAACTATTTCTCGTCTATTGAGGTTTGTGATGAACTGAAAGAGGCCGGGCTGACTTACGTTGGGACTGTAAAAAAAACAAAAGAGAAATCCCTCCGGAGTTTCTTCAAAAGAATCGCACTGTCAAGTCAACTATATACGGATTTACTAAGGATATAACTTAACTATCATATGTTCCTAAAAGAAACAAAACAGTAATCATGGTGTCTACTATGCATCACGATCAAGCAGTGGATACTCAAAAAGAAATTCCGGATATAATTTCATTTTACAATTCTTCAAAAGGCGTAGATTCTTTAGATGAAAATGCGCTAAATATTCTTGCTCCAGGCGCACCAAACGTTGGCCAATGGTAATATTTTATAGAATAGTAGATGTTGCTGCAGTAAGCTTTCATTCTGTCAAACCAGAAAAAGAAGACCGATTGATTTTCATGAAAAACGTAGGTAAAGTTTAGTTCGTCGGCATCTCGAAAGACGCATAATAGTTCCACAACTTTCTTTGGAACTTCGAGGGCTCTCACTCATTCTCGGTACAGCTGCAACACCTCGAACGGAGGAAGAACCTGAAAATGACCCCTCAACGTCCGTAAGAACTGTCATTTCTGTTACAAACAAAAACATAGAAAACTTCATACATGTCATGTCTGTAAGAAACCTGTATGTATGCAGTGTTCAAAACCAGCTTTTAACATGCCGTTAAAAATATCAAGTTCCTCATAAAGTGTCACTTTTTTTTTATTAAAGATTATTATCTAGATATTTAGATATTATCAGTTCTGTGATGATTTTAGACTGATAAATTAAGTTTTTGAGCCTTTAGAAATAAGGCTTATTTTGTTTTAGTTGATTTTTTCGGAGTTTTTAAGTCGAAATATAAATAAATATTTTAAGTACCAATGTCGTTTTTTTTATATGATGGGTACCATTTATGCTAAAGTAACGATAAATAATAAAACGAGTATGGTACTATAAGTAATTTCTGTCTAAAGACTATTTTAAAAAAGCGTACATCCGTTAGACGTACGTCAGTTTTAATGTATGTGAATACACGTCAGTGGTTAAGGGTTAAAGAGCTACAAGCGTTAAATACAACCAAGGGTATGGGGCCCGATAATATATCACCCGTATTTCTGAAAAATACAACGGTTAATATTGTTAAACCACTGTGTTTCCTTTTTAATAAGTGTTTAAGTAAAGGAGTATGTCCTAACGTATGGAAAGCCGCTAGGATTGTGCCTGTATATAAGAGTGGTTCGAAACGAAATGTTGAGAACTACCGTCCTATTTCTATTTTGTCAGCTGTGTCGAAGCTCTTCGAACGATCAATTTTCAACTGTATATATCCATTACTGCATAACTTAATTATACCCGAACAACACGGTTTTGTAAGACGATGTTCAACTACTACCAATTTATTAATATATCTAACGGACTTATTCGAAACCTTAGATTCAAGTTATCAAACTGACTGTATTTACACAGACTCGTAAGGCCTTCGACAGAGTTGATTACAAAATTCTACTTGATAAAATTGCTTTAATGGTATACGTGGCAATCTTTGGCGATGGTTTAAATCATACGTAACTGACCGTACACAAAGGGTTGTTATTAATGGTTAGGAATCAGAGTATGCCTGTCACCTCTGGGGTACCACAAGGATCTATATTGTACCACTGTTATTTATACTTTTATTAATGATACTCCTGTTTTCTACAGTAATTTTTACTATACGCTGACGACTTTAAAATTTATCGTACCATTTGTGACAATGAGGATCACCTCAGACTTCGGGATGACTTGGACCGCTTTTCTGCTTATTGTTCAAAAAATAAATTAAGTCTTAGTATTAATAAGTGCAAAATTTTAACTGTCATTAAGAAAATTAATTTGAATCGACAATCATATTCTTTGTGCAACTCTACTCTTAACCCTTTCCCTCCTTACGGTACTTAGAAGTACCTCCACATGTTTCGTCTAATAACTTAAGTACGAAATCACTTTATGCTAACTACGACTGACGATCCTTTAGAGTACCGTTTCCGTAAGCCAATCACAGCGCGTTATTTGAATTACCGCGTGACGTTTCCGAAAAATTTTAACAGCGAGTTACAACCGGTCGGACATTTTATCACTCTCCTGTGCGGTGTAATTGAAAAAGTTTTATAAATAGAATATCATAGGTAAGTGCTATTTTTTTACTAATTACGTTGTTTATATCACGGACTACATTTGTAAAAGCTGTTATAACTTATTATCACTTTATTTTATATGAATATTTGATAAAAACTGATGTGGACTTAAAAGTACCGTCAGGCGATTTTAGTCTAAAAATTATAAGCTTTTATAATACACATACTCGATCAAGTGGGTATTTTGCTTTATCATAAATAAATGTTTTTTTTTTATTTTATAATTGTTCTGAGCTATTTTTTTATTGTTTTAGCCATTGAGATGGATATTTCAAAAAATACTGCTCTAATTGAAGTCCTGTTATTAGAAGAGATTCCGGACTGTGACGAAGAGTCTGAAGCAGGTGTGTCCGATGATGAAGTGGAAAATATTCAACAACCTTCAAGAGGCTTCGATGAGTTTTTGGAAGAGCTCTAGAAAATATTTTAGCAGAAGATCCGCCATCGTCGCCTTCAAAAGAAGATGAATTGGAGTGCCCTATAAATCAAGTACCAACATCTCCAATACCTGGATCTAGTGTTCAGATTGATCTACCGTCTGCAAATACGTCTTCACACAAAAGTAATCAGCGATTACCCGAACCAAACCGTAAATGGAAAAAGAGGGACCTAGATACAATTTTACAGGAATACGTTCTAGATACTGGAGTAGTAGAAGACTGTTTTGCTCACTGTAGCACCCCAACTGATATATTTTTAGTATTAATTGGAGATATTGTTGATAATATTGTGTACCAAAGTAACCTTTATGCTACTCAGAGGCAAAGTATTGAACCTAAAAAGGAGGAACTTCTAACATTTATAGGTATGAATTTTTTATGGTTACAATACTCGTCCGGCGTGGAGACCATTACTCTTCGGCACCTGATCTCAACAATGCACTTATTTGCAAAACAATGCCAAGAGACAGATTTGCTATTATTTTATCTCATCTGCATTGCAATGATAACTCACAAATGCCTAAAGATTGCAAAGATAAGTTATATAAAATTAGACCGATGATTGATGCACTCAATAAAAATTTCAAGAGGTTTATCATGGTACTCGCGAACTGAGTGTAGATGAATCTATGATCAAATTTAAAGGTAGGTCTGTCTTGAAACAATATCTACCTATGAAGCCCATAAAAAGGGGATATAAGTTGTGGTGTCTTGCTGACCAGAGAGGCTATATAAAGAAGTTTCAAATTTACCAAGGAAAAGACGAAGAACTGAACTCAAAATTTACCGGCTATGGCTTAGTAGAGAAAGTTGTTTTGGAGTTGACGGAACAAGATTGGGGTACAGGAAAGATAGTTTACTTTGATAAATTTTTCTCGTCTGTTGCTTTGCTTGAGAAACTGAAAACTGAAAACACCTACGCATGTGGAACTATCCGAAGTAATAGAAAAGGACTGCCCGGAAATATGCTCGCTGATTCTCAAATGAAAAGGGGCGACAGTGATCATCGATTTTCAAATTTAGACATTGGATATTGGAAATGGAAGGATAACAAAGTGGTTCATTTAGTATCTAATTTTCATGGGAATGAAACGGCTACTGTGTCACGTAAAGAAAAAATGGGTCCAAGTCTACCATTACATGCCCTGTAGCTGTCAAAGATTACAATAGCTATATGGGCGGCGTAGATACAGCTGATCGTTTGAGAGCCCACTGTATAGATCGCAAATCTCGAAATGGTGGCACAGGTTATTTTGGGGTCTTCTGGACATCGCATTTGTCAATTCATATGTCATTCATGGACTTATAATGGAACAGACTACCGTAAAGATTTTCGACGCTCTGTTACTCAAGGCTTGATGACAATGAAAGATAGTCAGAAAGAAAGACTTCTACAACTAATACTTCGGAAGGTGGCCCTTCAAAAGACGCAAATCTGACTACTCCACTATAAAAGACGTTCCTTGGGTAATAGAGGCATCCATTGGCCTTCGTTTGTAGAAAATAGGGAAGGTGTGAGGTTTGTAGTATGAAAAGATTCAGTCAAAACCTCATAGTAAATGTTCCCATTGCAACGTGTTTTGTGTGTAAATGAAAAGTTGTTTTGCTGAATACACGAGGAGGTTAATTTGTAAAAACCTATCTTTTAATTATTACTAAGTCAATATTGGGTCTCATTATTTTTGTAGTTTCTGTCAAAGTTCTAACATTGTAATGACACAAAGTTCCTAACGGTACTTTTAAGTCTAGGTCTTAGAAATAGTACTTCTAGGTACAATAAAATCTGAAAATAATCTGAGCGTTTCCTTTTACCTTATTATGATAATGAAGTTAAAAGCGGAAATTCGTTAAAATCACTACCCGGTGGAAAGGGTTAAAAAAGTACATTCTATTTATGACCTCGGCATTACCATTGATAGTAAATTAACACTCGATACACATGTTGAACAAATATCTAATAAAGCTTTTAAAATGTTTGGGTTTGTAATGAGAGCCTGTAAAGATTTCACCAACCCTGCAACATATATATTTTTGTATAAGGCACTGATATGCTCTCAGTTGGAATACGCTATTGCTTTGTGGAATCCCTTCTATAATCTCTATACCGACCATATTGACAGGGTACAAAAAAAGTTTTTTAAGTAAATGTGCTATAGATGTAAGCATAAATATTGTTCCTATAATATAATAGTAAATAAATACAAAATGTTAACTTTAAAGCACAGACGACAACAATTAGCAGCAATGTTATTATTTGACCTTTGTCATGATAGATATGATTGCATTCCTGTAACAAAAAAATTACGATATCGTGTACCTACTAGGTCACAAATGTAAGATCAACATGCTCACGTCAAACATTTGCCCTTCCCTCGTGTAGAACCAATGCTGGCAAAAGATTGTTGTCCTTAAGGGTCAATTCCACGTACCACAACCACACCACAGCCACAACCACAGCCACAACCACACCACAACGACGCCATATGGTCGGGCGTATATTTTGTATTGAAAATGAATATTACAATTTACGTACCACATTTTGCCGTTGTTATCGACCACCTGTAATACGACCACATCGCAACCACATCGCGGGCAACGCCACCACCGGCGGCGGCACCGCGGCCACATCGCTACGACATGACGTCATCAACAGCGCGCGCCTACCTGGCGCCTGCGCTCCCCCCTTTCATTCTGCGTTGTACTGAGTTGCCGCGTGGTTGTGCGAAATTAAATGTCCGACTCGAGACTTTTGACACGGATATGTTTATTGAGGAGATTCGCAATTTGCCATGCATTTGGGATCAAAGGACAGAGGAGTATTCAATCGCATATTAAAAAACAAAGCATGGGAAAATCATTGCATGAAGTTTTATGAATATTTTGATAATAAGGAAACAAAAGAAAAAAACCAGTGTGGTAAGTTTATTAATTACTATTTATTAAACCGAGTATACCTAACAACACCATTCACGCTTTATTGTACTGCCACGATAATTCACCTTCAGGGCTCACAAAATAGTCGGCAAATTCATTTCTAATAGAATCTGCTCGAATCCCGTCATGACTTTGATCAAAGGAATGCATTCGTAACAAATTTGAAGTTATCGATAAAGTGTCATCGAATTTATAGCCATCTCGCTTGCGTACTATATTATGTAATACGACACATGCTTTCACTATGTCTGTTGTAAATTCAACTGACACGTTAATTGGCCTATGCAATATTCGCCATTTTTTAGTCAAAATTCCAAAGGAACATTCTACATATCTTCGTGCTCGTGATAATCTATAGTCAAAAACACGTTTTTTCATTGTTAATTGCTTGCTGCTGTATGGTCGCAGCAAATGTTTGTGTAATCCAAAGGCTTCATCGCCAATGAATACCATAGGCAAGGGCCTACCTACAGGGGTAATTGCTTGCGGTACCGGTAGATCTAAATCATTTCTTTCCATTGCATCATATAAACTGCAGTCCCTCCAAATAGTTGAATCGGAAGTTTTACCGTAGGCTCCTACATCAACATACACGAATAGCCGCGTACTGATTGAGCGAGCAGCCTCGCGAGGCTGCCTCGCGAGGCAAATCCTCGGTCGGTCAAGACGTGCCTCGCCCGAGGCAAACACACGCGCTGCCTCGCCCGAGCGTGCCGCGGCCCGAGCCGAGCGTTGTCGGTTTTTGTCGATGCTCAAAGGCGCCTCAGTACGTTTGCCGCGATCACTCAAGACGGTAGTGTTTTGCTTCGCTTATTCGTTGCATGTTAGTTGTGCGTCATGGATAAAGAACAGTGTCTTAAATTAATACAACTATATGGTGAATATAGACGACTTTGGGATGCGCAATGAAAACACAAATAGAGGACTAAGGGAAGATGCATGGAGAAAAATAAGCCAGGAAATGAACCTTCCAATAGCTGAATTAAAGAAAAAAATGGACTCTTTACTAGGGTCTTACAGGAGGGAAAAGTCGAGAGAAAAAAAAGCCGAATCACAGGATCAGGTATTTATTATTTAATATTTATGATTACGGTTAACAACATTGATTTTATTATATCCAAAGTTACACCGTTTTTATATAATTTCTAATATTATTTTTATACTGCAGGTCGTGGTGAAATATATGTTTCAATTGGTATGCCTATGAAGCTTCAGTTTTCTGGGGAGATAAATCACCCAGGAAATACACAAGATACTTTAGGTGAAGAGTGAGTACCTATTATTTACTGATAATTATTCTGCCAAGAAATTGCTCCGTTTGTTATGAAATGTCTCCCTAAATGTGAACGTATTTCTTTTATATTTGTTGATCCTCGCCGTGGTATGGCTTGAATAGATAGCATTGATGACATTTCTGTATCCTGTCGCCATCGGCCGGGTATTACTGTCCCTTCAACTTCGGCATCGAATGATCCTGGGGGAGTGAACCTTTGTGAGGAAGTTTGATCTCTAAGCATATAAGCATATGGTAGTCAATACGACTTTCGTAGCTTTTTCTGGTTCTAATAGTAGCGGCTTCCTCAGTACTCTAAAAACGGAGCTTAAAATGCCAAAGGCATTCTCCACAACTCTTCTTGCTCTGGACAGCCTGTAATTGAAAATCCTTTCCATTGAACCTCTTTCTGGAGTACCTTCATAAGGTTTCAATGTGTAATCATTGAGAGCAAAAGCTTTATCGCCTAGAATAAAATAGGGCACTGCAATTTTATACGGTATTTGTAATATTTCTGGCGGAGTAATGTTCAATTCCTTCTTTTCGACTTTTTTATATAAATTGGTGTTTTTAAACACACCGCCATCTGATATACGTCTCTTGCTGCCAACGTCTACGTACAGAAATTTATAGTTAGCGTCAACTAAAGCAAACAGCACTATACTTGGAAACATTTTGTAACAGTCATAATCATTGCCACTATTTATCGGCGACTTTAATATAACATGCTTCCCATCCATTGCTCCTATTACATGTGGGAAATTCCATTCGCTCTCAAACTTTTTCGCTATGGTAAGCCACTCTTCTTCGGATGATGGTATCTGTAAATAAAATTAAAATTAATTTCTATCTTTACAGAATGCAAGTCTGGATAATACTCGAAATGATGACGGTCATAACGAAGAAAGAAATGAAACTTCAAACTCGACGATAACGGAAGGACCTAAACAAAAGTCAACTAGACCTAAAAAGAGATCCAAAATGAACGAAAGTGATGATCTTACTGATAACGCCATATCTGAAGCATTAACACTTTTACAACAGTGTACAAGCGATAATATATCGGAAAAAAAATGATCCCTATAATGTGTATGGCCAATATATAGGAAATGAGTTGAGAAAATATGATAAAATTACATTAGCATATACGTAAAAAATGCAATAAATAAAATTATCTTTGATGCAGATATGGGAGCATACAGTGGTTATGGTTATTATACTCAATCATATGGTGAACACGACAATTTAAGATATATGTCTCATCCCTCTTCCTCATCGACGCCATCTACATATTCGATGCCTCCTACCTCACCGATGTCTCCCGCCTCATCGATGCCTCCTGCCCCATCGATGCCTCGCCCATGCCTCCTACCTCACCGATGCCTCCTACCTCACCGATGCCTCCTGCCTCATCGATGCCTCCTGCCTCATCGATGCCTCCTACTTCACTGATGCCTCTTGCCTCGCCCATGCCTCCTACCTCACCGATGCCTCTTGCCTCGCCCATGCCTCCTACCTCACCGATGCCTGCTGCCTCACCGATGCCTCCTATCTCACCAATTTCGATGCCTCCCCCTCCTCCTTCTCCAGCTCCTCATCATTAAATATTTGTTTGTTTAATTTTCTTATATTATTTGTCCAATTTTCTAATTTGATTAATAAAAAAAAATAATAATAATATGTAATTTTATTTTACCTTAACATAATCCTTTAACACCTCAATTATAGCATCACAGACTTCAGGAACTATAACCGATATCCTTTGTTTTGATATACGAAATAGATACTGTAGACTGGTATAAGAATCTCCTGTGGCCAAAATCTCAACGTCACTAATAATCTTTCCCTAGGATATTGCTTCTCGAAAATTGTGTCCTTCTTGCTTATTTTGGCGTTTATGAGAGAATACACATTGTCAAATTCGATTTTACTCATTCAGTGAAATTTTTCTTCATCATCGAAGCACAACTCTTCAAACAATCTGTTCCCAGCCTGTAATCTATTTTTGTATAAGAGTTTAATCCAAAACGTTTAGTTTTTGTTTTCTTTTAAGCCTTAGAATTATTAAAAAGGCAGTGGTAGCGACAGATTTCCGAATGTGCGGCCTCATGGTGGTCTCAGGCAAACTACGCACTCGCGGTCTCTATTCGACTTCAAGTTAAACTGAGCGTCGATGCTCACGGTGGCTCGGCCTTGCCGCGCGAGGCAGCCTCGGATTAGAAAACTTGACCGAGGCCGCCTCGCACGGCATGCGTACTGCGGCAAATGTCCGAGCTGCCTCGCGAAGCCGCTCGCTTGGTCAGTACGCGGCTAATAAATAATCGGCGTCACATACGGCCATTAAAACAATAGAAAAGAAATGTTTATAATTAAAGAATAATGAACCACTGCGTGGTGGATGAATAATCCTAATGTTTCCCATCTACAGCCCCTAAGCAGTTTGGAAAATTTGCTTTCTTTTTAAATTTGTTCTCAATATCAAGCCACATTGTTGGTAAATGAATAGGCTGTAATTTATCCCAAATCAGGCGGCACACGTCGTGGACAATTTTGCTAGCAGTTGAAGTACCACATTTAAAAAAAATCGGCGAGATCTTCAAACTTCAACGGGGTGTTGTTGCCAAATATCTGTAACAAAAAAATTATATTAAAAACAAATAATAATGAAATGGAATTATAGTGTTACAAAAGGTTGAAATAAATAACACTTGGGTCATTGTACTGTACTCATGAATATTAACAACTTTTACTATGGGGACACATACGAAATCGTAAAAAATCAGCTGTTTCATACATTTAGGTCATGTAGGTATATGTGTCCCCATAGTAAAAGTAGCTCGTGTTGAAGAGTACAACGACCCCTTAAAGTATTAGGTATTTCAACCTTTTTTAACACCATTCAATAGGCTGATGACATTTTGGGAAATGATCGATTTTACATTATACTGGACTAATATAAAATAAATCCAGTTAATTTTAATATGGTAAAATTTAAAAAAAAAATTAAATACTACTTATTTATATATTACATAACGTGAAGTCCACGGGTGAGAAGCTAGTACATTAAATAATTATATTACGCTTTCAAAAAGCGCTTATGCCACCGGTATAAGAAAAACTTATCATTTATCAAACCATTTAAAGATGCTTGGCTGTCATAAATTTAAGAATAACTTGAAACTATTAACATGGATATTTAAATATACAGAAATTATCTTCAATACTCCTGAATTAATAAATCTATTTAATAAAAAAAATCGAGCTTGGGTTAAAATGAAAAAATATAACAATAATTCTAATTATAATATATTTTCCATATATAGAATAAAGTTTAAAACATTATCAGAAAACGCTACAAAATATACATGGCGAAGGTTGAAAATAGCATAAAATATAACATTAAATACTTTTGAAGTTCATATCTCAACGCCGTAACATTTCAGAGATCCCAAGTAGTATACAATATAAAGGTTCAATTGCTCATAGTCCAAAAGAGTCTTGTGATCTATTTGCAAGTTCTTTCAATCTGTGTTTGAACGATCATCTGTATCAGATGATTTCGATATTGATGATTTTGCCACTCGAAAATACATCTGACTTTACTATTCATAACATCAAAGTGACTAGATTTCAGGTACGTAAAGCCCTGCAAATGTTAGATATATCGAAGGGCGCTGGGATAGATAACATACCAGGTGTTTTCTTCAAGGAAACTGCATCTGTAATCGATCTTCCTTTATGTTATCTTTACAATAAATGCTTATCCGATGGAATATTTCCTGACATTTGGAAAACTGCAAGAATAGTCCCAGTTTTCAAGGATGGATCAAAAAGTGACGTTATGAATTATCGACCAATATCAATACTGCCCATTCTTTCTAAAGTCTTTGAGCGTTTGGTGCATGATGCTATTAAACCCCTCTTGCATAATGTTATCTTAGATGAACAACACGGTTTTGTCAAACGGCTATCTACAATAACTAATCACTTACACATCAGATTTGTTTAACGCGCTTGACACCAATACACAAACTGACAGTATTTATACTGATTTCCGAAAACATTTGACACTGTTGATCATAAAATACTATTAGAGAAGATTGCTTTGGTATACGCGGTAATCTCTGGCGGTGGTTTAAGTCGTATGTCTCTAATAGAACGCAGAGGTTTGTTATTAAAGTTCAGTCCGATGTTGCTAATGTCACTTCTGGCGTCCCACAGAACTCCATTTGGGTCCTCTCTTGTTTGTGATCTTCATAAATGATGTTAAAAATTGCTTTAAAAATAGTCGGTTCCTTTTATATGCTGATGATCTCAAAATATATCAATGCATCGATAGGATAGAGGATCACTATTTGCTTCAAGAAGACCTTGACAGATTTAACAATTGCTGTGCTCTTAATAATTTACGACTCAATTTAAATAAATGTAAAGTAATCACTTTCACAAAAAAACGGAATATAAGCTACTTTTATTCTCTTAAAGGTACAGATATTGTAAGGGTGAATAATGTAAGGGATTTGGGTGTGACTTTTGATAGCAAATTACATTTTGATATTCATATACAAAACAATTAGTAAAGCTTTTAAAATGTACGGACTTGTTATGCGTTCTTCTACTGAATTTAGAAACTCCACTACTTTAATCTATCTTTTTAAATGCTTGGTCAGGCCTCAATTGGAGTATGGGTGCCTGTATGGAACCACCCATAAAAATATAACCATAGCATTGAAATGGTACAAAAACAGTTCTTGCGTCGCGTTAATTACAAATATCACCATAAGAGTTTATCGTATGTGCTCCTTTTAACAAAATATAAACTCTTAGACTTAAGGTCTAGAAGCACTCAACTTGAGGCAAGATTACTTTATGATCTGTGCAATAACAAGTATGATTGCACAGATATAATTAATCGTATTCATTACTCCGTACCACCTCGCGCACGTATGCGTTCTTTGCGTCCTCACTCACTCTTTGCTGTGTCAAGATCTGGGACAAACGCCGGTATCCGATCGCCCCTTCATCGTATGGTTGACATACAACAAAATATTTAATTCGGTAGATTTATTTTCTTGCAGTACCAGATTATACAATAGACAGATAGTTCACTTGCTGTTAAACACTTAATGTCTCTTTTAAATTCTTGAACACATTAACTACTAACACTAACTATAAATTATCTAACCAATGACTCTATATGTACATAGACACACACATACGCGCGCACGCTCATACGCGCACACATCCTAACTCACAAACACAAAACTTTAACCTCTAATACATGTTAAATAATATTTTAGAAATTAAGGTACTTTATTTTTACAAAATTAGGTCCCTCACATAATTATTCTATGTTTTATACTCTATGTGTGACCATCGTCGTTGAGTTTATGATAAGTAATAAATTGTAATAGAACATAAGCTTTAGCATAAGATATATTGTAAACTTGTTTGTGGTTCTCTAAATAAATTAAAAAAAAAATACTGAGTTCATTATATGATCTGATCACTGTAATTTCGATATTGTAAAATATTATAATTATTATTTTATATTGTTATCAAATTTAACTACCAACTTACTTTTCTACAAATTTCAATTTAACAATTAATTTTCAGCTGCCAACTTACAAAGAAAATGGAAAAGCTTAAGAGACTCTTTAACAGAGACCTTAAAAAACAAAATTCACAGAGAAGCGGTTCAGCAGGTAGTTCAAAGAGATACTACTACTTTAGTCAATTATTATTTTTAAAGCCATTGTCTGAAAATCGAAATACAACATCGTCTCTACCAGTACAAAACAAAGACGATGACATCGAACAAATCGATAATGAAGACGATAATACTACTGAAACGAGTGAGTTTGGAAGAGATCAAAAAATATCCAAAGAAAAATATATGATGCAGAATATGGGTTAATAAAAAAAATAACAAGTCATTTGAGCGATCAAGTAACTGCACATACTCGTACACAGGAACCTGACAAGTCCTGTGACAGTGATATGCATTTTTTGCTATCTTTATACGATAGATTTAAGACCATTCGCGATGATTGGAAACTGAATGCTCAGATAGAAATATTGAATGTAATTCAGAAATATCACACACCTACGACTACATGTAATGATAATTACAGTGAATATGTACAGGGGTATACGACACCAGCATACCAACCGTACGAGCGACCATCAACGTCTAGGTATCGGCCGGATATGAAACAGGCTCTCCAGCTTCGCAATTTGCGTACTGCATCCACACCAAGAGATATTTCAGTACCAGAATCTCCACTCAACATCTCTTCTCAGGCTTCAAACTAAATGATCCGATTATAACGGATATTTTCGGAGATTAACTGATTAATTACCTACTCTGTTGATTTTTGAATGACAAAATAAATAAAAATATATAAAGTACGCTCTTTGTTTTCGCCTTCCTATCCTCCCTACCACAGTTGCAAATTAACTCATTGGCAATAATAAAGGCCTGAGCAGACCGGATGCGTGGCGTGTGCGTAACGTACAGTCAGCGACACATCGACCTACGAAAATCTGTGAAAAAACCACAACTGACGTTGATCTCTATGCGTTTGAAATTAGGTTGAAATTCAGTTGCAGAAATTTGACAGATAAGGGTAGGTCGATATGGCACTGACTGTACATGCATACTGTTGTAATAGGAAACTATATGAAACGTGCCCACAATCATAATCTTACTTTTATTGTTAACTAGCTTCTGCCCGCGACTTCGTACGCGGATCCTGTTGCTTATGCCAGCGACAACGGAGTCGTCAAAATCGAAGATCTGAAACGTCTGATGTTGAATTCTACTCTCACTTTTCTCGAATCAAACGCAGAGGGGGGACATGTATTCTGGTAAAACATAATATTAACTTTACCGTAATAAATAGCATTCAAAAGTTTAATATCCCCAACGTAATCGAGTGTTGTTCTGTTGAATTAGTAGATCATCAATCACCAAAGAGCAAAACTAGTAAATATCTTGACATATTTTTCAATAATTTAAATGACATCCTATGTATTTTGACTAAAATGGTACAAAAAATCGTTGTTTGTGGTAACTTTAATATTGATATGTTGAAAAGAATAAGAATGCCATGGAGCTAGAGCATCTCATTATTGGATTCAACTTAAAACAATCGGTCAAAGAACCGACAAGACCAAGCAGTGGTTCCTGTATTGACAACATCTTTCATAACATACGTGGAACTAAATCTGATCTTTTGGAATTAGGTTTGTCCGACCATAAAGCCCAATATTTATGCTGTCCTGTAAAAAGACCTGTTTCTTTGACTACTGGTTCTCATATAAACGTGATTATTCTGAGTGTAATTTGAGAAAGTTTAAAGACTGCATTAATGAGCTCAAATTCAGTGAAGTTTTTGAAACAAATGACGCAAATAAAGCTTTAACTTTGTTTTATGATTTATTTAGATTATTTTATAACTTATGCTTTCCTATATTAAAAACTAAAAAAAAGACAAAAATACGACCAAAATGCCTCTCTGTTAGAATCAAGAAATGTAGCAAACATAAACGTTCACTCCTATGGAAATACAGATTATCTAAAAACCTTAAAGATAAATTACTTTTCAAAACATATTCTAAGAGGTACAGTAAAATTATCAAATTAACTCAAAAATCTCAAAATAATAACTTTATCCTAAATGCTAAAAATGAATCCAAAGCCTCTTGGAATGTTATTCATGGCAATAAACTAAAACTACCCCCTGAAAATATTAAAAAGTTGATAATAGATGATCATAAAATTACAGATCCTCAGCAAATAGCAGAATCGTTCAATAATTACTATGCAGATTTGGTTAAAGCTCAAAATATAAATAATCCCCCCAAAAAGCAAACATGCACGTATAACTCATCATATTCCTTTTTTCTTATGTCCCACTGATCCCTATGACATCTCTTCTATCATAAATAATTTAAAAAACACTAAAAGTACTGGGTTTGATGACATTTGTGTATCAGTGTTAAAATATGTTTGTTCTAGTATTGCGCCCATACTTAGCCACATTATTAACTTATGTTTTGAACAGGGTATTTTTCCATCAATATTAAAGACTACAATAATTAAACCCCTCCATAAAAAAGAAGCTAAATGCGATATGAAGAATTATAGACCAATAGCCCTAACTCCTACATTCTCTAAAATAATTGAAAAGGCTATATATAATAAATTATATAATTACTTCGAACGGAACAACATCTTTACCGCTGATCAAAAAGAATTCCGAAAGAATATGTCAATAAACCTAGCTATCTATGAATTTTTAAGTATGATATACCCGAGAGTTGATGCTAGACAACCTCCTTGTTCATGGATATGTCAAAGGGCTTTGACTTTGTGGATCATGCAAACTTTTAAATAAACTTTAAATATAAGGTTAAGAAGGGCAATATTCTCGATTTATTAAATTCGTACCTCAGTGAAAGAACTCAAATCACGAAAATAAGCAAAATTTGTTCCAAACACTAAAATGAAATACATTATAGATCCAGTCCTAGAAGAGTTAAATTTGGTGTCCCACAAAAGTGTTCTGGAACTTTTATTATTTATATAAAAGACCTACCTAAATCTACTAACAATCGGATGATATTGTTTACAGATGACTGTACAGTTATTTATAATCATGAAAACGCCATAAATTATAGCCTAAAATCAATAACTGAGTGGTTACAAAACAATAATTTAATAATGAATATAGATAAAACTAAGATAATGCAATTCAAACAAAAAACTAAACATAGTTTTAATACACAAATTCAGTATAATGACAAAGAAGTCCAAATAACAACAACTACAAAGTTTCTTGGCGTTCACATTGATGAAAATCTGAAATGGCAAAGCCATATAGAATTTGTTATCAAAAAAGTGACAGACGTCTTATAACCTATATATGCTAGCAAAAAAAGTCAGTCTCCCTACATTACTTGTGGCTTATTATGGTTATGTTACGTCCAGGCTTAGATATGGAATAATATTTTGGGGAGACGCCACTAACTGGGATAAAGTATTTAAATGTCAAAAAATGTGTATACGTGCTGTGTGGTTTAAAAAGAACTGATAGCTGTAAAGATTATTTCATGAAATTAAAATTACTTACCGTACCATCACTACACATATTTGAAATGGCTTTATTTATCAGGCAATATCCATCACTATTTAAACTAGAGATTTCGAGATTTCGCAATAGAAGCAGATTATATAATAACCTTGGTAGAAAATATAAAACTACCTTGTATGGGAAAAGTGTGTTTGCTATGGCTCCAAAGATATACAAGATTACGAATAACATCAAAGAGTGTAACGATATACACATTTTCAAAGATAAATTGTTCCATTTTCTAATTGAACATTCATTTTATTCGATTGATGAATTTTTTGTCGAGTGTCAGAGTTAAAGCAATATACGGACAGTTTTGCCTTCAGATCTAACTGACCGGATGCAAATCCGTATCGTGTGTGTAATTTGACCCAAGAGCTATTACGCACTGTCGACTAGTCGCCGGCGACCCAGTTGTCGACGACTGTAATATTGTATAGTTTAAATAGGTGTTTACGCACTAGTCACCGGTTGCCCGGGCGACTCGGCGACTCGCCGCGCAGTGGCGACGCACAGGCAACTGCCGGTCGCCGGCGACCAATAGGAGCACGGTTTCAAATGAAAGCATTACACTGCGAGCAACTGTCGTAACGACCGGACGGCCGCGCACAATGAGTTTTGACACGGATAAATTTATATCGGAAATACAATCCTGAAAAGCTATTTGGGATTTACAAAGTGAGGAATATGCTAATCGATTTGAAGAAAAACAGTGGGAAGAAATAGTGGAGTTATTTGAGGTGAAGAATTATCAGACGAAGAAAAAAAACTCAGGTAAGTAAGAAATGCCATTTATTTTTATTAATTAATACTGCTCATCTGCCAAGATAATTGACCCTCAGTTGTAAAGTAATCAGCAAATACATCTCTGTATGATGCACCACGTCGCGTAGCTCTTTGAAACCGTTTGGGACTTCTTCAAAGCCAGGAATGCTCAGGGTATCTTCAAATTTATATCCGTCTCTTTCGGACATAGTTGTGAAGAGCGCAACATGTTTTGATGATGCATGATACTAGATCTAAATTCACGTTGATAGGTCTGTGAAAAATCTGCCACTTGTTTGCTAATATGCCGAATGAACATTCAATATGGCGTCGTGCACGAGAAAGCCTATAATTAAATATTTTTTTCTTTGTTGTTAAATTTGATCCACCGAACGGTCGCATAATTTTGTCAGTTTGTCCAAATGCTTCGTCACCCACAATAACAAACGGTACTGGTATAGGGTTTGTCGATGAAATGGGCTTAGGTTCCGTATTTGCAAATCATTGTTCATTAGCTTTTGATAAAACGTTGAATTTGTAAATATAGTTGAATCGCAATCCTTTCCATAGGAACCAACGTCTATGTATATGAACTTATAGTCAGAGTCACAAATGGCAAGCAAAATTAGAAAAGAAGTGTTTGTAATTATAACACAATGATCCACTGTTGTATGGTTTTATAATTCTTACATGCTTACCATCTACGGCACCTATGCAATTTGGAAAATTGGCCCGTAAATGAAAATTTTTGATTTTTTAACCAATTTTCTTTGTCGGTTGGTAAACACATGTCTTTTAGTACAACCCATATAAAATGACAAACTTTCTTATTATTTCAGCTATAGTTGAAATCCCAAGTCTGTATGAGTAATGTAAATCTACAAATTTACAACCGCTTCCAAGATATCTGGAATTAAAAATAATTTAAATATATACATTATTTACAGGTCATTCACTTCAAAAGAAATGGAAAAATATAAAAGCTGCTTTTCATGAGAAGTACGAAGATTAAAAATACTAAAAGCGGATGTGCTGCTTCCCATAAAACTCCCTATATTTATTATAATCAGCTGTTATTTTGAAGAATACCGTTGGTAATTTGAACACAGAGAGTAACATTGCTGAACAAGAACATTTGACAAATGATCAAGAACCTTAGGACCTTACTCGAGAGAAAATATAGTCGGAAGAAAAAGAAAAAATGTCAGATGATGGCACAAGCGAACTGTTAACCACATTAAACAAGTGTATTGAAACTGCAAAAATAAGGAGGATATTTTGGAACAAGATGAGGACAGAATGTTCCTGATGTCCCTATTATCATCATTTAGGCAATTCCGAGCACAAAAAGTCAGCTATGAAAATTCAATTAATCAGTGTAATCGAATCATTCCGATCCTCTACTCAAAATAATATATATCCAAACACAATGTGGCGAAATTTTAATGAGTACGAGTATGAGCGTGGTTACTTCACACCGGAGGCCGGGCGTTCAACAGCACCAAGTCAACAATCACGCCCTGAAGCACAACATTATTATACGCTACCAACTTCAACTCCTTCAGAACGTGAACGCCCAGAGTCGCGATTTTCTACTGTCACTAAATACCTCGCAAGATTCTGACATTTTGGATCTATTTTGAATATTTTGTTGTTGTGTTCGTTTATAATATTGATTTCATTAAGTACTTTAAAAATATACATGTTTTATAATTATTTACCGTATATTTTAAATTATGTCATCGAAGAGTAGACTTACAGATAGTGCCATCCATGAAGACGCGCCCCACTCTTTGTTCAAATGCATGTGTGCTATCTTCCGCATGTGTTAAACATCTGTCGATACACGCTAATTATCGATGAATGCAAACGCACACTAATAGAAATTGACTAATCAGGAAAGAGTATTATGAACAGCACGAAAGATGCTCTATTTAAATTTAATCGCGCATCTTCGTGGATGGCATTATCTGTAACTTAAACACACTTCCGGACATCTATCGGCCCACCTTGAGTTTTAAGTTTTGACTGGAGACCAGCTAAAAATAAATGTTAGGAGGAGCAATAAGTTTTGCAGGTGTGAAGCTGATTTACCCATCGTTTTCGTAAAAACTGCATATAAAACTTATTGCACCACTTAACATTTATTTTAGCTAGGATTGTCAACACTTTAAACACTAGGTTTGGCCGATAGATGTGTCCGGAATGTAATGTAAATTGTGTTAAAATCCTGTAAAAATAAATGTTAGGAATGAATTTTATTTGAATTGTCACTTACCTTAGTGTTATAAAAAAGTTTCTTCCGGAGAAATACATGGTCGCATATTTGTATCTATGCCAGTTATATGTGGTTTTAGAAGACACAATAAGACATCAAACGAACTCACAGACATTCTTGCATAATTAAAAATTTACGAGGATATTTTCTAACGTCTTCATAAAATATTTTAAACATTCTTTGACCTCCGTTCTTCTAACAAAGGATGCACCCAATACTCTTTTGATTTTTTTATTTGTCTTTCTTTATAATTAGTAGCGTCGCTACTATTGCAAGTTCTTCAACGTCCATTCTGCACGAATGTACTTGGAATACTGTCGCTCGGCTCGGTCTCCGCCCTGTTCCCATGTTTCGGTCGCCGAGGACTGAGTCGCCGGCGACTAGTCGACAGTGCGTATAGCCCTAAGGTAAGCTCGCGTCAGTCGGCCGGAGCGACTGAAGCAATTCGTTCACATCGGCCTGACCGGAAGGACTGAACGGATCATGTATGGACAAGTCAGTTCAGTTTGCAACTGAGCTCTGGCTGTGAGGACGTGGAACGTTTTGAAATTGTGATTTAGAAATGGCCTCGTGGTCAAAATAATTTCTTTTGGACTTTATTGAGTTACTCAAAACGTTAGAGCCACTTTGGTTAATAAAATCTAAAGATTATTATAATAAAATAAGCGAAATGAGTGCTATGACTTACTTTTGAATAAAGTTTTGACAAAAGATCCGAGCGCTAATCGTGATACAATTACGAAAAATAAATAATTTACGCAGCACATTCAGAAAAGAACAAAAAGTTCTATCGTCCATGGTATCGGGGGCTTCTGCTGATGAGGTTTATACACCAAAACTGTGGTATTATAAAGAACTGTTGTTCTTAAAAGACCAAGAGGAGCCGTTACCTTCGACTTCTAGCATGGATGTTAATGGAGGTGAGTAAAATAAAACCTTAGTGAATAAAAGAACCTTGGTTAAACTTCTAACATCTTTATTGAAATAACTCTTTACACAAAGTTATTCTCCATGATACTTGCTCAACCCCATTAAAGTACTCTACGAATGAGTTTCTAATATTATTTGCAGTTCTGTTAATATTGCCGCGTCTGTTTAAATGTAAAGCATATTTTCTCTAGTTTTTAGACCATACATTTTCTCCAGTTATTATGTTCTCATGGTAACAGCATTCCGGAGAACTGTACGTGTTTGGAATTTTTTGTCTCAAAAAAATTATGCAGGACACAACATGCTAGTACAGTACAATTGGTTTAATGTTTTCAAGATCAACGTATTTTGCTTTCCAATATTTGGAATCGGTTTACCATTATTCCAAAACATTTTCTATAATACGTCTAGCTCTTGAAAGCCTGTAATTGTAAATGCGTCTTCCACATTTAATACATTTCGATGAAATGGTGTCATGAATTCCTGTGATAGCGAAAAGCTTGATCTCCAACTAAAACGTAGGGCAAATTGTAGCCACTTACATTTGATGCTCTAGGCAGATTCAAAGATTTGTTCATTAGTTTTCGATAAAATCAGTGATTTACTCCACCACCTGACACTCGTCCGTTGATCCCAAAAGAAAATAAATTAATTCATAGTTTGAATTAATACTAAGTAAAACTTGACTGTCGAATCCTTTGTGAGTTACGAAAGTATGAACCAACGCCAGGAGGTGGTTTAATAGCAATATGTTTTCCATCCACAGCACCTACACAATGTAAAGTTCCATCTCGTTCCAAAACCGTTCATAATTTCAATCAATCTTCTTCAGATTGTGGAAACTGTAAAAAAAATATTTTCAGAGCCCTTCAACAGAAGAATCAAATACAGAAAGCGTACTATCACCAAGCACCCGACCAGAATTAAGTACCTGTCTTCTAACTCAAGATCTTTTAAAAAGCAACCGAGTAACTCAGAATCACAATCAATACTGCGTACGATCGGAGACCGATTATCTTCTATTCGGCAAGGACGAGTTTGACATTATAGGCAAAAATGTTTCTTCAAAATTACGATCATTGTCTGCAATTCAAAAATATATGCAGAAAAATTATAAACGATACTTTGTACGAAGCACAACAATAATTTGAGCAGGTTTTCGCGACTTTCAAATCCTTTTAAATTTGGATTATGCAAATTCTGTCGCCAGTCAGCAAACACAAATTCTGTCGCCAATTAATAATCAGCCTGTGTTTCGTGGTACCCCAGTCAATTAATCATAAGTGGAATCAGAAGAACAATTGCCAAATTTGGTAGAATTGTCTGGAGTGAACATTTCTGATAATATGTAAAATTTTCTGTTTGGAATTAATTTTTTTAGTAATGCTTACTCTTTTTTTGTATTAAATACATTAATAATCGATTATTTGCATTTTATTTACCTTATAATACTCCTTCAATGCTTCCAGAATTGCATAACATGTTTCTGGAACTATCCTCCCTAATGCTTGTGGTGATATGATGGTAGAATACTTTAAATCTTCATATTTTCTTCCGGTGGCAAGGAATCTTAAAGTTACAGTCAGACGCTCATTAGGAGATATAGCATCCCGCATGTTTGTATTATTTTTTCTATCAATGGTGCCACTAAATGGAATAACTGTGTACAATTCCTCATCCATGAAGATAATTAAACCAGTCCTTTGGGCAAAGCTTTAGTTCTAGTAAAAGATTTGTGGGGACTGCTCCTTTGTCGTAGCCAGGTTTCATCATTCATCATTACAGCCCTTCACAAGTCCACTGCTGAACATAGGCCTCCCCAAGGAATGCCACAAATCACGGTCCTGAGCCACCCGTATCCATCGACTTCCTGCTTCTCTTATCAGGTCGACACTTCATCTAGTGGGGACGCCCCACACTCGTCCGCCGGTACGAGGCCGCCACTCGAACCTTTTTCCCCATCGGTTGTCGGTTCTTCGAGCTATGGCCGGCCCATTGCCACTTCAGCTTACTAATCCGTTGGGCTATGTCGGTCACTCTGGTTCTACCGCGGATATCCTCATTTCTAAGTTTATCACGCAGTGAGACTCCGAGCATAGCCCTCTCCATAGCTCGCTGAGCGACCTTGAGCTTCCTCATCCGGCCAGCAGTGAAGGACCGTCTCTCAGTTCCGTAGGTCATCACTGGCAACACGCACTGGTTGTACAGCCTCGTTTTCAAGTTTTGAGGTATACCTGACGAGATGTGCCGTAATTTCCCGAACGCTGCCCAGCCTAGTTGAATCCGTCGATTGACCTCTCGGTCGAAGTTGGACCTAGTCGGACTATTTGTCCCAGGTAAACATATTCGTCAACAACTTCGAGCTTAGTGCTCCAACAACTACCGGCATAGTGTGACATGGACATTAAACATGATCTTTGTTTTGTCCATGTTCATCTTAAGACCTATCCGTTGGGAGGCACTATTGAGGTCATTGAGCATAGTGCTTAGGTCCTCCAGCGATTCTGCCATAAGGACTCATCGGCAATCGAAGGTGAGTGATGTACTCGCCATTGATGTTAATGCCGTATCCTTTCCAGTCCAGTAGCTTGAAAACGTCATCCAATGCAGCGGTGAAGAGTTTCGGGGATATAACGTCACCCTGTCTTACACCTCTCTGCAGTTGGATAGGTTTCGTACTATGGTTCTGTACTCGGATAGCCATCATAGCCCTACTGTACAAACACTTCAGCACTTCGATATACCGACAGTCAACTTGGCACCGCTGAAGGACTGCAGCACCGCCAAATTTCGACGGAATCAAGGCTTTCTCGCAGTCCACATACGCCAGACATAGTGGCAAATTAACTCCTCGGACTTCTGTACAATTTGCCGAAGGGTATGTGGTCTATGGTGCTAAGCTTTTCGGAAACCGGCTTGTTCGGGAGGCTGGAAGTCGTCGAGTCTGCGTGCGAGACGATTCGTAATGACTCTCGAAAACAGCACGTAGACGCGGCTCAGAAGAAATCGGTCTGTAGTTCTTCAAAGAGCATTGTCGCCTTTCTTGAAGAACAAGACCACCGCTTCTGCTCCACGCCTCCGGTGTAGTGCCACCATGTAGGACGGAATTAAGAGCTTCTGAAGGACTTCAAGTACCGGTTTTCCACCCGCTTTCAGGAGCTCCGCTGTAATTCCATCCTCACCCGGGGACTTGCCGTTTTAAGGTGCTGGAGAGACAAGAATCTCTCTCAGACTGACGTCCGGAATATCATCTGAATAGTGTCGGATAAGACATGCTCTTGGATCGTTACTCACACGCGTGTGGCTCCAACGATGATGTGTACAGCTGCCCATAGAACTTCTCAATCTCACTCAAAATCTCAGGTGTCCCGGAAACGACGCTGCCACACTCGGTCTTCAGCTTCGACAGTTGGCTCTTTCTGGCAGACAGATCTCTGGCAAAGACTTTGGAGCCCTGGTTCCGCTCGATCGCTTCTTCAATACGAGCTGTATTGAAGTTGCGCAAGTCCCGCCGCATGCATTTGGAGATCTGTCTGTTCAGTTGCCTGTATGCTATCAAATCTACTGAAGATTGCAGCTTCATTTCCCGTCTAACAGCCATGAGTATAAATTTGTGCAGTCCGGCGCGCGCAGGGCGGTCGGGCGATAAATTTTAATTTTACCACTTGAGTATAATAGGAACATCATAAACAACGATGATAAGTTAACGTTCGCAACTAATGAAATTTAATATATTAAAAAAATGTTTGTTTGTTGGTATTTCATGCGCTGCCATCCAATAAGTTAACGTTCGCAAGTGTCGTCCGTAACTAATGAAATCTAATATTGTATTAAAAAAATGTTTGTTCGTGCGCTGCTATCATACCGTTCATCAGGGTGCCCAAACTTTGTCAACTTGTTACTTGCACTTGTGCGAAGGTTATAGGCATAGATGGACCCGGTAGGTGGCGCTGTTGTGGAATCCAGATGTCACCCGTGCGAGGCCGGGGCATATCGCTAGTCACTTAATAAAATATTTCAATTTTGAATACATTGTTATTTAATGATTACGTAATCTTTATCCTCTTGTATGTCTATTTGTAATGGTACTTTTACCTAACATTGGAACGTAGTTATTTTGTGGCGAAAATATTACACTTTCCACTTTATAATCGATAGATTAATTCAAAAAGTTTATATAAGCATAAGTTTTATGTGTGGAATTCATACAAAATTTAATATCAAAGAAGTCTTCCAGACGTGTCAAATTTCTAAAATGACCACCCCTTGTGTGAGGAGTTTATATTGATTTCTTTATTATTCATAAAGATTGTTTCTTACTAAAATATTTTTTTATCGTTCGTGTTAACTCAATTGATTTTCAGGGTAAACAAGAAGCTAACTT
>JAGSMP010003536.1:0-10034 GCA_029286625.1 Parnassius orleans
GTCCGGCGCGCGCAGGGCGGTCGGGCGATAAATTTTAATTTTACCACTTGAGTATAATAGGAACATCATAAACAACGATGATAAGTTAACGTTCGCAACTAATGAAATTTAATATATTAAAAAATGTTTGTTTGTTGGTATTTCATGCGCTGCCATCCAATAAGTTAACGTTCGCAAGTGTCGTCCGTAACTAATGAAATCTAATATTGTATTAAAAAAATGTTTGTTCGTGCGCTGCTATCATACCGTTCATCAGGGTGCCCAAACTTTGTCAACTTGTTACTTGCACTTGTGCGAAGGTTATAGGCATAGATGGACCCGGTAGGTGGCGCTGTTGTGGAATCCAGATGTCACCCGTGCGAGGCCGGGGCATATCGCTAGTCACTTAATAAAATATTTCAATTTTGAATACATTGTTATTTAATGATTACGTAATCTTTATCCTCTTGTATGTCTATTTGTAATGGTACTTTTACCTAACATTGGAACGTAGTTATTTTGTGGCGAAAATATTACACTTTCCACTTTATAATCGATAGATTAATTCAAAAAGTTTATATAAGCATAAGTTTTATGTGTGGAATTCATACAAAATTTAATATCAAAGAAGTCTTCCAGACGTGTCAAATTTCTAAAATGACCACCCCTTGTGTGAGGAGTTTATATTGATTTCTTTATTATTCATAAAGATTGTTTCTTACTAAAATATTTTTTTTATCGTTCGTGTTAACTCAATTGATTTTCAGGGTAAACGAAGCTAACTTCTGCTTAAAATTTTCCTTTCTTCCTATTCTTTGTAATATGCCTATACAATAGTAAGTTAATAAATTAGTAATATAGTACAAATAATACCAAGCATGTATTTATCATCTTTGATGGCCAGTAAATACAGAATAGTTTTACCCTCCTTCTATGGATTTTGATATTTCCTGTTCTCGCTCTCAATATCTACATAAGTTCTAGTTACTAATCTAGAGGACGAAGCACGAAGTATAATTAATGATTAAACAAACTTACCTTAAGTGAAGTTCTATCATAATTATACGAGGTGCTTCTTCGAAACAGACAACTCACTCTGCCCACAGTACACAATTATCCAGGAAATATGTTGTGTTCAGCTTTAAACTTAATGACATATCGAGGGCGGAATCTATGGATGGTACGCGGAGTGGGGTTCTCCCCACTCCCGTGACCGGAAGAAGAGGAAAGGAGGGAGTTTTAAGTTTTAGATTCTCAACTATACTGCGAGTGGTGAATCTTAGACGTGATACTACATGTGTTTAATAAGTTCCAGTTACTAATCTCTTTGGACGAAGCACTTCGTATAATTATGATAGAACTTCACTTTTTTTTTATATAGGATAGTGTGACAAACGAGCACACAGTCCACATGATGGTAAGTGGTTGCTGTGACCCATAGACTTCTACATCTATCCTCAATAAAGAATCAAAATGCAGATGCGTTGTCACCCGTGAGGACTAAGATGGAATGCCTCTTTTCCAGTAAAAAGGGTATCCGGTTCTCTACACTCACCATACGAAACACAGCAGCATTAAGCTGCTATTTTAAGCTGGTATTCTGTGAGAGCGTGGTCCTTCCCCGGTCGAGCCGACCCATTCGTGCTACAACTATACTACTAATATAGCTGCAGCATGGCTCTACCACGTATAAAACTTAAGGTAAGTTCGTTTAATCGTTAATTATAAACAAAGAAGACGACGATGAAAAGGAAGTGATACTCGGACAATTGTTGTGAGGAAAATAAATATCAATATATAGCCTCTCTGTATTTATTCGCTGTGCAAACATTAATCATAAAAAGCATTACACACAAATTTTTAATTAGAGGCCATACGCAAATTTAAGCGGATAGTGTGCACAGCCTTATTGAGAGGTAAAAAAACTTAAAATCGGGCCCAATATACACGCAGACTCGACGACTTCCAGCCTCCCGAACAAGCCGGTTTCCGAAAAGGCTTTAGTACCATAGACTACATACCCTTCGGCAAATTGCAGAAGACTGAAGAGTACAATTTGACAGATTCCGTCGAAATTTGGGCGGTGCTGCAGTCCCTTCAGCGGAGCCAAGTTGACTGTCGGTATATCGAAGTGCTGAAGTGTTTGTACAGTAGGGCTACGATGGCTATCCGATGACAGAACCAGAGTACGAAACCTATTCAACTGCATAAAGGTGTAAGAGGGTGACGTTATATCCCCGAAACTCTTCACCGCTGTATTGGAAGACGTTTTCAAGCTACTGGACTGGAAAGGATCCGGTATTAACATCAATGGCGAGTACATCACTCACCTTCGATTTGCCGACGATATAGTCCTTATGGCAGAATCGCTGAAGGACCTAAGCACTATGCTCAATGACCTCAATAGTGTCTCCCAACGGATAGGTCTTAAGATGAACATGGACAAAACAAAGATCACGTGTAACGTCCATGTCACACCTATGCCGGTAGTTGTTGGGAGCACTAAGCTCGAAGTTGTTGACGATTATGTTTACCTGGGACAAATAGTCCGACTAGGTAAGTCCAACTTTGACCGAGAGGTCAATCGACGGATTCAACTCGGCTGGGCAGCGTTCGGGAAATACAAGGTATACCTCAAAACCTGAAAACCAAATTGTACAAAAAGTGCGTGTTGCCAGTGATGATTTATGGATCTGAGACGTGGTCCTTCACTGCTGGCCGTATGAGGACGCTCAAGGTCGCTCAGCGAGCTATGGAGAGGGCTATGCTTGGGGTTTCTTTGCATGATAAACTTAGGAATGCGGATATCCGCAGTAGAACCAGAGTGACCGACATAGCTCAACGGATTAGTAAGCTGAAGTGGCAATGGCCAGCCTATAGCTCGAAGAACCGACAACCGATGGGGAAAAAGGTTCTCGAGTGGCAGCCTCATACCAGGCGAAGTGTAGGGCGACCCCCACTAGATGGAGTGACGAACTGGTAAGACATGCAGGCAATAGATGGATTCAGGTGGCTCAGGACCGTGCTTTGTGGCATAACTTGGGGGAGACCTATGTTCAGCAGTGGACTTGTGAAAGACTGTAATGATGATGATGATGATGATACACCCCGATCAATTCATAACTTTAATTAAAATGCTGAAAAACTAAACCTGCTTTAAATGTGCACAAATTGAATTTTGAATCTTTTATGATTTAAAGCATTATAAGAAGAATGGGGATATAATTTTACTATAAATACAAATGGACAAAATGTTAATTGGAATGAAATAAGTTTTAAAAATGACAAAAGAGAAAGCTGTTTTTTTTTATAAAACAGCAATACAAGGAGGAAAGTTACAAAGAAGTAGACGAAGAAACAAAAGGAAAAAATGAAACTCACGACAGAAGTAACACTTAAAGCCTATACAGGAAAACAAGAATTAATAATAAAAAAGAAAGATTTACAAGAGCTTATCTCAAAAGCATTGATTCCTTCCTTTTTAGGTTTTATAATACTATAATTTAAATTAATCATCTTTTATTAATATTTACTTTAGTCTATGCAAGGCAGGCTTTAACTCTTTTATGTAGATTTTGAAGTTTAATATTGTGCCAAATACCAAACAATATTAAATTAAGGAATTATGATAGTCTGGAAAACAGTGAAGTGAAAAAGTGTTTTATCTTTGGTTAATTTTATTAGCTTTTGTTATGCTTTGATTTAAGCAAAAGTTACCTTTATTATTAATATAATATATAATTATAGTTTATTCATTGATTCCAGAGTTGGGTTTAGGTTGTTTTTAATTTTGCAAAGTCTTTTATTAATACCTAACTATATTTTTAAAGTTGATTTAATAAATGAATAAGAAATAAGAAATAGTGTTGTATTATTAAAAATAAGTTTATTAAATTCGGCTTTATTATTAACATTGAAATAATTAAGAATAACCCTCTGACAATTTATATGTTTTAGGTAGAACCTGTAATAAATCATAAAATTTTACAAAAGTTTGAATTCTTTTAAAATAAAACTGCATTATTTAAAATTACATTATGTGCATCTTATAAATCTGAATTAATATTTCATCGTAAGTGAAATAAGTATGAACTTTAAAAAAATATAAATAAATGATCTTTGAATAAAACTATTTATACGGTTTTGAGTTTAATTTTACTAATTTTGATTCCGAAGTTTCAGGTGCTTTACAGCACCCATGGTCACGAGGGGTCAAAATTAGTAAATCATGTAAAATCCGTAAAAATATTCAATAGTATTCATAAATATAAGAAATCATAAATGATCTTCATTATAAAGAAGAAGAAATGTTTTGCTACAATCTAATAGCTTATTAGTAACACTATCTCCCACCTTTATATTTGCCCTGTCCTTTTTTTTTTTTATATATGAATTATTGAATTATGTTGTGCAAAGGTGTCAAACTTTAATTGTGTTTTCTCACTTACATGAAATTTTGATTTATTTCTTTTTATTGAAGGAGCGATATATATATACGCTGTTTTTGTGACATAATAAATAAATACATTGAATTAAATTTAGGGTAGCTGTTGTGAAGATGCCACTTTTATATTATGATTTGTGCCTTTATTTATTAATTCATTACAGCTTATAAAAAGCCTTGTCTCATCGGGGAGATTTTGCCGTAGTTTCCACTCTAGGCAGGCAGGTTGGTTAATGCCTTATTCTGGCAAATTAATAATTACTAATGCATTTATTTTCAATTTGGTTGGGTTATATCCCCACCCGCACGAATGAAGTTGTTAAATGCAATTTTACATGCTGATTTACTACATGCTTGATGGTGAAGGAAAACATTATGAGAAAACCTGCATGTCTGGGAACTAAAATATTCTGAGGACATGTGAAATCTCCCAACACACACTGGAGCAGAGCAGTGGACTTATCACACTGTTAGAAATGAGCAGAAACCTGAGCCCAGCTGTGGGTGTAACTTTTATATATTACTATAGTATAACCGAGGTCCGATAACTAGCAAATTAAAATGATAATTGTTAAATATATGAGTAATTATCAATAAAATGCTTTTATCTTGGTATTAACCACCAGCAATTATAATTAAAATTGGTTATTTTGTAGCTTGTTTGTCATTTTACTTTTTATAAAAATTTTGTATAAAATTATCCCTATGACAAATTATCAACATAAAAAAACCTAATTTCCAAAATAAAAATTGACACAATAATTGTGGAATCAGGAAATATTTCCCAAGTGTTTGTTACCACTTTAATCAAGGTCAAGATCAAACGCGCCAAGTCAAATTACTCTAAGTAAGGTCTTGAAACACTTAGAGATCTTTAAAATCTAATAGATCCTTCTCGTTGCTGGACAATGGATAATATATCCTTCAAATATAATATGTTTTTGATACGTGTAGACTGATATTTTGATAACTTCATAACAGCAAATGCAAATCTAAATTTGATAGTTGAATATTAACGTACGAATTAGATAGATTTATTTTTCATAGAAAATTATTGTACTTACCAACTTTTTATGCACCTATTAGATAATATTCGAAAAGAATACTTCTCTGTTGTGGTAGTAGAATTGTTTATAATAAAATTTGTTTTGATTAAAAAAATATGATTCACATCAGTTTAATAAGTATTAATAATTACTTTAAATATTCTGCATAAAATTGGTTTGGCGGCGTAGGAAGTTGTGGACTTTTTTTGATTTGGTTTTGACATTTTCTCGAGGGTGACCAGATTTTATATCACAAATCTACTATTGTAGCACTGCACTCAACATAGAGCAACACAGAGGAGAGTAGTCATAGCGTTAAGCCGGCTACTCACTTGCCTGCCGCAGGGGCAATCTAGGGTGTAGGAGTGGGGATGACCCTTAATTGCCTCCTTAATTGTGATGTGTGATGCAAGCAGGAGCAATTTTCTAAGTCGGCCTGCGGCAGGGCGTCAGGGCAAGACCTTCCTTGCTCCCTAGATCGAGGCTGCGCTGTCGCGTGTAGCGCAATTGGCAATTTCAATCAGTTCGTTGCCTTCACGCGAGCACACGTGAGTACAAGTCATAATGGATACAATAAAGAATGTGAAATTTGGACACTGGTGATAGAAGTGTATAAAGAGCGGCTTCTTCACCCAGTATCTCCTTTTTGTCTTTTTTTGCGGTAGCACCGCAGAAAGAACGTTATTTGAACGTTGTAACTTACAAGATACATTACTGGGATTTGTTATATTAAAAATGTGTGTGGAAATGCATTATTTTAATTGCTTGTCATTCATAAATATGAAGCACCTACTCTTTTATACGCACTCACACATTCGTAAGGGAGCGTTGAGTTCGGAAGAAGCGATGGCGCTCGGTTAGAGATTTAGGTATCTTTTGTTTGTGTGACTCGGTAAAAACAAACGCCCCCGCCCTTTCCCTTCCATCCCGCCATTACACCGCTGGGTACGTTTACCTGGCCAGCCGACAGTGTTGACTTGACCGTGACCTCATTACGTACCGAGTGTCCTATTTTTAAATTTTCGTAGTTAGTATTACTTGTCACAGCCAGTACTACGTGTGGAAACTACTGAATTCTTCTGGATATCATCCATTTCATTACCAACGTGTGCTAGCACGGAATAATTACGTTGATAATACTATATAACATTATGTGGACTGACGAAGCCCTATTTACGCGTGTAGGGCTTTATAGTCGCAACGAACATTACTGGGCGCAACCCACACGCTATAAAAGATAATTATCATTAAGTGATTTAGTGTAAATGTTTGGGCCGGAATTATTGATAACATAATTGTGGACCCATAAATTCATTGAAAGACGATTAATGGGTGGTAATTATTTCGACATGTTACAAGGTGTTATTCAAGATTTCCTGGACGATATACCCTAGTGTTACTGAATAATTTAAATTTCCAACACAACGGTGTTTCGCCTCACTATTTAAGTTCAGTACGTGATTATTTGAATAGCGAATACGAAGATAGGTGGATTGGGCGTGGTCTACCATTGCCTGCAAGGTTACGGACCTTACACCATTAGCCTTTTATTTATGGGGTGAAATAAAGATACAAGTTTACGTCGAAGAAGCCCAAAGCTATGACCACCTCCGCAGCAAAATAATTTCTGCATTCACGGAAGTGAAAAGTGCAGACACATGTAATTAATGTGAAAAATAATTTAAGGAAACGTGCTCACTGTGCATTGAAACAGACTCCATTTGAACACTTATTAAAATACCAGTAAGTTAGTTTTATTTTAAGTGATTGCATATTTAACATGTAAATAGTTCGTTTTGTAAATAGTTAATCGTATTAAATTGTTAATAGTTGTAAATACTTGATTTTAATTTTTAATACGCCTAAAGATAGTCATCAGTTACGGTTACTTAATATATAACAACATAAAATTTCTCTCACTTTTGAATATGTTTATTGAACAGCGTACGCGCCGACGCGATGTTCATGTCGGTTGAGGTCGGCAATGCTCGGCACCATTCCACTGCCTGTAGCTGTCCGGGCGACTTCGTTTTTATCACTATGCTCCCACCACCTGAGTAACCATTATTTAAATCGCCAACCCCCAACCTATCATTGGCTTTCCAGCTCAACTATCTTTTATACAACTAATTGTTTACATTTATTCTCCTCTTCCCTCGCTCTGTAGTCTAAACTTGTATTTCGAACTATCTTTTGTGTGGGAGTAAAAATATTATTTAATTCAAGGTGTACAGAACATTTTATTTGCATAGCATCTATCCCAGTCGTCGATGAAATGTATGTTTATTTTTATTTTTTATTAATTATGACGGTCCTAAGCCCGTTTAAAGTATGAAGGAAAAATGGAATCGTAATTCGTCGTAGTTATCAACAATGGCAGAGCGTCATTAAGGAGTAAATAGTAGGCAAAAAGCTCCGTGCTCCGTGTCGTTGTTGCCCTTAAATCACATTCAATTTCGGATATTTTTAAATAAATGTAGAAACCTTATTTACGCGTATTTTCAAAAATGCCAAAAGTGTATATCTGTATTTATATTTTGAACTTAATAATTAAATTTGGCTGGTCTTTGAAAAATAACCCTGTATATGATATACAAAATAAATTTCTAATGTAATGTTACCAAATTAATACTTGTCGTTAAGAACTAAGTTTTTGCTCTTTTTAACAATTGTTACGATAATTTATTTTCTAGAGTAAAAGACATCATCATCGTCATCATTATTGAAGTTGGATTTACCTAGTCGGACTATTTGTCCCAGGTAACATACGTCAACAACTTTGAGCTTAGTGCTCCCAACAACTACCATGGGTGTGACATGGACGTTGTACACGATCTTGTTTTGTCCATGTTCATCTTAAGACCTATCCGTTGGGAGGCACTATTGAGGTCATTGAGCATAGTGCTTAGGTCCTCCAGCGATTCTGCCATAAGGACTATATCGTCGGCAAATAGAAGGTGAGTGATGTACTCGCCATTGGTGTTAATACCGTATCCTTTCCAGTCCAGTAGCTTGAAAACGTCTTCCAATACAGCGGTGAAGAGTTTCGGGGATATAACGTCACCCTGTCTTACACCTTTATGCAGTTGGATAGGTTTCGTACTCTGGTTCTGTCATCGGATAGCCATCGTAGCCCTACTGTACAAACACTTCAGCACTTCGATATACAACTTCTCTCCACTTGACAGTCAACTTGGCTCCGCTGAAGGGACTGGCAGCACCGCCCGAATTTCGACGGAATCAAAGGCTTTCTCATAGTCCACATACGCCAGACATAGTGGCAAATTGTACTCCTCGGGCTTCTGTACAATTTGCCGAAGGGTATGTATGTGGTCTATGGTGCTAAAGCCTATTCGGAAACCGGCTTGTTCGGCAGGCTGGAATCAGTAGATTACTGAAGTTACATAAATTTAAATAATCTACTTACGACTAATTTAGTTCGAGAAAATTAAGACCTCGTTATAAAATTTAATAGAAATGTGTTTATATTTATTAATTTCACTCGCTTTAATAATCGATTAAACTATAAGACATTGCACATCTCTTTTTAACTTCGTGCTTGTTCGGCAATACTCAGTCTGAGGTAATGTGTATCAGTCGTACGTCAGTATTCGTTTTAGTATCTTTGTCTTGAGGACAATCAGTTTACAAAAATTTTCGTTGTAGTTTTGTTAATTGTTTAGTTGTTGTTATTATTGTTGTTAAGCTAATTTGTTTTACTTTAGTTGCATACGTCTACTGATATCTTACATGGTGTTGTGAAACAAAGGAATTTTGAACCGCATTGTTACCTGCAACGAAAAATGGATTATGACAATCAGAAGCACTCAGCAAGTTGGCTGGATCCTGTTTCAGCACCTAAACAATGCCCTAAATGAAAACTTACCCTAGAAAGTGATGGTCACTATAAATTGAAATTTGGTGGTCTAGCGTCGGTGTAATTAATCACAGCTACTAAACGGGATGATCATTACTGCAGATGTACCGTGAAGAACTGAACACAATGATGGAGAAGCTTTTCTAACCAGCTTTGATCAATCGCTCGTCCTCGCTGCCACGCATGACAACGCGCGACCTCATACTGCACAAAGATGGTCAACTTACAAGAGGTTGAGCTCTCCGTCATCCTCCGTACTCGACACCTTGCTCCTATAGACTTCTACTTTTTCCAAATTTGATAACTTTTTGGCGGAAAAATTCAATATCACTCACGAAGCGCATGCTCCTCAATGCACCAACTTTAAACGTCCCTCTTGAATCTAATGAAATTCACGTTTGTCCAGTACAGACGGTTGAGAAATACGTCACGGTTTGAATTGAAAATTAGATTAATTCAAAAGTTCATCTTTTATTTTAACCAGAAGAGTAAGATATATTTTGTGAATATATCTTTGTGCTAAGTTCTTACTGACTGTGGTATTTCTTCCTTACATTTCCGAGTACGTGGTAAATTATTATTATTATTTGGGGTATTAATGTAGTTTTCTCAACTAGTTGGACTGCATATATATGTTAAATGAAATGAATAATATAAATAAATATACCTTAAATATAGTAAAATTAAA
>JAGSMP010003538.1:0-41633 GCA_029286625.1 Parnassius orleans
CAAGAGTTAACCTGAGTTTAAGTTTATATAATTTTCATTATTACATAGACATGTACACATAAACCGTTATAAACTCTACTATGTTCTATTTGAACCAGCTCTCAGCATTTCACGCTTGCTTCAAATCAGAATCCAGCCACAGAGGTCAGTTATAATCGGGTGGGCTATGTGCTTCATGGTATACTGATACAGTTTCACTTCAATTATTTTTGATTTTAATCAAGAAGCTGCTGAAATTGTTAATGGTGTGTTTTGAAATTGATAAATTTATTATTTTACTTATTTTAATCGAATATACACTAAAACCTACAAGACGTAATATGATGATTTATTATATGTGTAAATTTATACCCATGTGTTGTATAGATATTGTATTACACATCTCTCACCGCCAGTACACGGAGACGAAGCGAACCTGAAGTTGGAAATTCACTTTGGTAACTTAGCCAGCTGCAAGAAAACAATATTAACTTTTGTTACCTAATCTTCTGTGGAGTGAATTTCAGGTGAAATTTGTTTTTGGTCGAAACACTATTTGTTCTAACTTTCTGCACTCTTTAAATAAGTTAGTTTATAAATATTTTTAGGAATAAGCTACATAGCTGTTACAATAATTGTTTTTCTTTAATGATGAAATTTTTACGATATGCGTGACAATAACCCTGTCTGGCGTCTATGCACTGTAAGTATACGGGGCATCTATATACATCATATAAATAACATTTAAGTGTCTGTTTGTAGTAGTGAAGTAACTGCCTTTTATTAAGCCCATGAGGCTATTTGCATTTTCATGTCATTAAGACATGAATAACCTTTTTTTTTATTATTTCTTTTATTTAGAAATAAGTAAATTAAATTCAATTCAACTTATAAATTAAAAATTTATTATAAATTTTATTAAATATTACTATTAAAGTAAACTAATTATAAATATATTTTAATAAAAATGCCTAAAATAACACACATTCCCAAGGAACTTTCTGGTATTATTCCAAAATTTGAATAATACCAGAAAGTTCCTTGGGAAACTGTATGATAATTAAGTTACTAGTTTTAGTTTTTTTATTATAGTTTTTAATATTTTATAAAATAACGTAATTTGTCACTTTCCTTTTAAAGAAATAGCCAAAATTAGAATTTTATTTAATAACGTCTTTGAAAATTCAGATTACATTTTAAATATAAATATTCCAATGCAACATTACTTAGAAAGGCGACCAAAATTAACATGAAAGTTAGTATGCAGTACTAACAAAACACATTAATCACTAAGTTTTTATAGGTACAGAGTTTCCGCATAAAATTATAATGATAGTTTCGAGGACAGAGAGGCAAAGTCGTAGCATTTAAAAATAAATTTGTAAATCAAGTTTTGAAGCTACCAACGATAGAATTACTAAGTAAGTGGTGCTTTGAATGGTAGATAAATGTAGTATTTAGAAAGCTAGAAATATATTTTATAAGAATGCGATGATGACTGGCAAAAGTCAAAAAACCTGTAAGAAATTTCTAGTCATGACAGCTTATAAGGAACCGAGTTCGAGCCTCGTTGGCATCAGTAAAATTGAAAATTGTAATTTGAGGCGCTGACTAATCACGTACTTGGTCCTAAAGTTAAACCTAGATGTCTAAGAAATAAATATTTTGAGCACACGTGCGATCTGCTAGCACGCGCTGAAGCAGCGCAGTGAACTAATTGCTCGAAAATATTATTAGAAATGACAGTAGTCCTGTGACTGTATTTTGACTATAATTTTGATGTAAATTATTTAAATCATTACATCACATTACTCTACCACTGTCAATCAGAGATCTATTCCATAAACTGCCATAATGCTCATACATGAATCGTTTCGGGAGGCCACTCTTCACTGCGCTTGCCTGTATGACGCTTTAAGGGTCTAAACCCTAAAATTTGTCCAATCTATAGCTTATGGAATGAAATTGAGCTTCCTACCGCCAATAGTTCTGCCAGTTTTATATATACGAGAATTATGAATATAGAATAGAATAGAACAGAATGAAATAATTTTTATTCAACATAGATTATTACATAATACTTACTGAAAGTTATTTTGTTTATTTACCACAGTATAAGTATATAAATAAGAATATAAATGACATTGATCGTTATTCAAAATCCAATAACATGCAATAAAATGGTGTATAACAATTTTATTAGCTAACGACGGAGGTACTATCGTACAGCGTATCGTAAAGCGTGCAGTTTTCGACAGCGTAATGTGTATATTTGGCAAATATTAAGGTTGAATGTTTCATAAAACTTGATTAAATGAAACATTTAATTAGCTTTTTATATGATTTACAATAGAAGTAGGTTATCATGTAGGCTTCAAGGTTATCTACACACAAAATGAAGAATGTGCTTTTTACTTATAAAGGTACATAGCATAGGTCTGTATCGTTCATTGTAAAAAGGAAATGCATGGCACCAGTAAAATAAAATTAATAATACTAATATATAATTTACTTTTTTGCTACATATTTTAAAGGAGTTTCAACCTTAAATGTGACAATAATGTTCGTCTAGCCGTGTAGTGATGGTGTTAGTCAATCGACTGCTCCATATTGTCCCGTGAGTGTCGTAAATGGCTAAAGAGGGAAATAAACAAAGAGAAGATCGGCAGCAGCATCTTTACCAACCCAACCCGCCTGTCAAGCGTAACCACTATGGCAACTATCCCCTTTATAAGGCAAACAAATAGAAATATTATTTTAATAGAAATAAGCGTGACAAAGGAACACACAGTCTACCTGATATACTGTGTATACTGTGGTCTTTAGGCATCTACAGCTGTCATCGATTAAGAATCAAGTTGGAAATGCAAGTTGTTGTTACTAGTAATACCAAACTTACTATACCTTCATTTTATATATTCACCATACGAAACGCAGCAGCATTATGTAGTTATTTCACGCTGTTATTATTTGAGAGCGTAGTATTTCCGCGATAAAGCTGACCCATTCTTGCTACCATATATAATTATCACTTGTCTTATCTAGTGATATCTACATTAATGTTTGTTTTTTCGATTTGGACCATTGCCGAAAGATATCAAATTGGATATTACACCTCAACTGTACAACAATATTAAAAGCATCACGCCACATTCAGATCTTGTGTCCCAATGCTGATTGACGATAGTCGACACTTTGTACTTTTCACGATGCTTTACGTCCCAGTATGGATATTTTACGTCTTTCTGACTTCCGTATCTCAAAATAAAAAAAAATGTTTCCCTTATAAGATAACTTTGTTACCTATCCGTCCAAGTAAAATAAAATATGATACGAAAATGGTAAAAATTTAAAAATATGTAATTACGCTATTAAAATATATTTTTGCGATTAAAAACTTACATTTGCAGTTGGAGCATCGGCCGTGATGTAAACCGATGTACAGGAGATGTATTTTAGTCCTCCGAGGTGGCAACGCTTCCGTACCCTTCTATGTTTGAAGTTGGCCGCTGGTGTCTATAGACCGCAGTAGCTACTTACCGTCAGGTGGAGTATTTACATTTATGTTTTATAAAATGCTAAAGTTTCACATAATCGTATCTTACGACGCTCCAGGTGATGACAAATTTTCTTACAAAACTGACAACTAGCAACTGGGATACGATTCTAGGAATGCGTCTCAGTAAAGCAGTGGGCTGACACAAAACAAAGCGTACAAAACTTCACGGCAAAATATAAAAGAGCAGTTAACCAAAAATTGAATATGTATATAGATAATACACATGAAAGTTTTATTGATTGTCTAACGAAACGGGACCGTAATCGTTGCAGTCTGAACTATTTATTACTCCTAAGAGAAATCTAACTAATTAAGAAGTTGATGAAATTTTGTAATATAACGTTTTGAATTACTCACATTCGAGATAAGTACAATATAAATACGTAAATTAGAAAGGGCTTTTGACTTCGGGCGTTAAAATGGTTTCACGAAAAATATGGTAAAATGGCCTGTAGATAATTTTGAATACCAGTGTAAAATAGCAGCTCAATGCCACTCTGTTTCGTATGGTGAGTGTAGAGAACCGGATAACCTTTTTACTGAAAACAACGCATTCCATCATAGTTCTCAGGGGTGACAACGCTTGTGCATATTGATTCTTAATCGAATATAGATGTAGATGTCTATGGGCCACAGAATCCGGCTAACATCAGGTGGACTGTGTGCTTATTTGTCACCCTTTCTATAAAAAAATAACGGCGGCGTAAGAGAATCTTTCACATCATTTTGTTCCGTGGTTGATGTAAGAGGTGTCAAAGATATGCCTCATGGCTCCCTATAAAGAGCAGTATAACCATCTTGTTTTCACCAGACGCAAAATGCCACCCACACATGGCCACACATGGCCACAAATGGCGTACAGGAGCAGCGTCAAAGGTGCGAGACATCTGAATCGTCAATCCGCCTGCCAAGCGTGACGATTAAGATAAATCATCCCAGAAAAGGGAGAGACCTATGTCCAGCAGTGGACTGGTGGGCTGGTAAAGAAATAAATCTGAATAAAACATATCGTGTAGTGGCGATTTAAGAATATCTACTACCCCACATCGTCTCATGGGTGTCGTAAGAGGCGACGCAGGGAAATAAACCAGGAGTTGGGCTGCAGCGCCTTCCTAATAATAACTGGAAAATAAAAACTGCCGTTGTAATCTTGTCTGCTAAATAAGGCAAACTATTGGGAGGCCTATGTTCAGCAGTGGACTTTGATAAGTTGTGATAAATAAATGAATGAATAAAGAAATAAAAGATGAAAAAGATAATAAAGTTTTAAAGCAATTTACAACCCCGAGAATTGAAAGAATTGAAAAGTAAAAATGCAGTGATTGTACCGGACAGGCGACTAATAGAAATACCCGCGCCTATGTGCAACAATCCCATTTTTAGAACGCGTCAAAATCAACGAAGCATAGTTTTTTATTGTGTCCGGGTACGCTAACTATAACGTATACGGGCGAAATCCGTACATAGACACTTAGACTATTTACACATGTGTAACATGTTGTTAGTGTTGTTCCGGTGTGGTGTGTGGTGTGTGTCGTATGTACTAAATAATAAAAACTGCTGCAGATATGCATTACGCCTAGTACATAATGTCCTTCAGGTTGAATTTCGGTCACGGCGACCAATTGTATGCACAGGTGCACTCTGTATTCCCTCAACTCTCATAGTCTGATCGGACGGCAATTCGACACGACAGGAGAGAGATCAGTCGCAAGACGTACGTCTATACGTGGTTTCCGAGGCTCGGGGGTGAAACACCGCCAACTTCCTGACTCCGGGCTGCCTCTGAGAATTTTTTGCAGAAAAAGCATTGCAAGTTTATTTTTAAATTATAAAAAATATAGAATCCACATAAATGGCCTCATAGGGAGGATATTTGCCATAGTTGCCACGCTTGGCAAGCGGGTTGGCAACCGCAGTTTTTTCCTATTAGTTGTTATTGGGAAAACGCTACTGCCCATTTCTTTGTTTTTTCGTTTGTTTGCCTCTTACGAAACTCACGGAATGATATAGGGTAGTGTTATTACATATATTACAACGCCACTAAACGGTCAAATTCCACGGTCAAAAGCATATTAAAAAACAACTGCATATTTTTTATTTTTCTTTTATTTATACACATTTAATTAGATACTGTATATTTTGGATTTAACGTTATGTTAATATGATTTTTTCAAAAAATTAAGTGATGTTACGTATCTACCTTGTAACACGAACAGTTCTGAATAATAAAATAGGATTTTATGTACGAAACGGTCTTGTACACTAAAAATTGTCGTAAATCAACAAGTGTCAAGAGTTAACCTGAGTTTAAGTTTATATAATTTTCATTATTATATAGACACATCAACCGTTATAAATTTTACTATGTTCTGTTTGAAACAGCTCTCAGCATTTCACGCTTGCTTCAAATCAGAATCCAGCCACAGAGATCAGTTATAATTGGGTGGACTATGTGCTTGATGGTATACTGAACAGTTTCATTTCAATTATTTTTGATTTTAATCAAGAAGCAACTGAAATTGTTAATGGTGTGTTTTGAAATTGATAAATTTATTATTTTACTCATTTTAATCGAATATACACTAAAACCTACAAGACGTAATATGATGATTTATTATATGCGTAAATTTATACCCATGTATTGTATAGATATTGTATTACACATCTCTCACCGCCAGTACACGGAGACTAAGCGAACCTGAAGTTGGAAATTCACTTTGGTAACTTAGCCAGCTGCAAGAAAACAATATTAACTTTTGTTACCTAATCTGCTGTGGAGTGAATTTCAGGTGAAATTTGTTTTGGTCGAAACACTATTTGTACTAACTTTCTGCACTCTTTAAAGAAGTTAGTTTATAAATACTTTTAGGAATAAGCTACATAGCTGTTATAATAATTGTTTTTCTTTAATGATGAAATTTTTACGGTATGCGTGACAATAACCCTGTCTGGCGTCTATGCACTGTAAGTATACGGGGCATCTATATACATCATGTAAATAACATTTAAGTGTCTGTTTGTAGTAGTGAAGTAACTGCATTTTATTAAGCTTATGAGGCTATTTGCATTTTCATGTTATTAAGACATGAATAACCTTTTTTTTAACTTGTCTGTCTGTCCGAGCTAAACTTAGGAATGGTTGAACCGATTGTGATGAAATTATACGAACAGATAAAGAGCAATGCCAGGAGTGCTCCATGCTATATTTTGTCCGAAAAACTTGGAGATCTTTTTTGTGAAGTCGAAATATTTATAAAATAAATGGCAGTTAATGATTACCCTAAACCTAAATTAAGATATAAATTTATTAATAGACCTCCACCCAGGCGACGCCCAGACAGATAACTAAAATAGTTTCAAACATTCGCTCTACTGAATTTATAATGTAAACAATAGAAGTATTGATATTGAGAAACGTAACATGGAAATATTTTATAAATTTTGCCCCTGCGGTACATACATATTAAGCCATTGAATAGATATTAAAAAAAAACTCGACGACAATTTATTGTTATGCAGTTTTTATTATTTTGAGTTTCTCTTCCCCCCGGACCTCCTTTGAGAATTGGTGTATTGAGGATATTTTATTTTATTTACAAATTTAAATCTAGGTTTCAATAAATTAATTGATGTCAAATTTTTGATTGATTGCATAAAAAATATGATAAAATTATATTGTAGAAGTAAGAGAGTGTGGCCTTCTGGAACAAGTATTTTAATTACTTAAAAGGAGGTCTCAACTATAACGCTGTACCAATTTACAATGTCCTTGTTACCGAATAATACTTATTATTTTTTTATAAAGAAAATGCTGCTGCCCATTTCCTATTTCATTTCCTTCTGTCGTCTCTGACGATACATAGATGTAGTAGATTATCTTACGCCGCCGGGTAAAAATATTTTTTTACAAATTAATATATTTATTTTAAACTTAGATCGGCTATTTACCAAAATACGACAACTATTTTACGAATTGCAAATATACGTTCGTTAGTTACAGATGGATATTAAAACGGACATGCAAAAATACTAGAAAAATATTAGCCACATAAAGTTAAATGTATATTTTATGTATATAATGTTGCTCAGACCTGTCTCAACGTCATCTTAATACTGTTGCGCGCCACAATTAATGCCTGGTACATGGCGACACTAATTACCACTAGCGCCTTCTAGTATCGAGTAGCAGAACTAGGAGAGTCAAGATTCTTCTAGAAATTTCCATGGAAGGACTTTCTAGAACTATCGACACCTAGTCAGTCGGGACCGGTATGTACTCGTACATCCTAGATGTTTCTACAGTAGAAGGTTGTGGAACTATCTGAGGCCCTATATAAGGCCGGTATAGACGGCAACCCGGAGCAGTGTTGAATTGGCGATACAAGCGAATACTTCGAAGCGATACAACTGCGAACTAAAGTGATCAGTAGTTGTAATTAGTGTTCTGTAATTAAAGTATAATTCACTCTGCAGTTTTTAATTGTATCGAAATCCAAGCTCGTAACAATTGGTGTCAGAAGTGGGATCAAATCATGCCGATTTTGCCTAAAGACGACACGTAGGGTATCCGTACCCAAAGTCAACGCCAGCAGGAGACGGACCAGAGACGATTTGGTGGTGCAACGCCGAAGACGTCGGAGGGCCAGCTGCTGACCACGGAGGCCGGCCCGTCAGCAGCAGAAAGTGGCTCGAACCTTGGTCAGAACCACCGACATCTCAGGAGTGCGTATTCAGGAACGTTTGTGATCAGGAACAGATTATAGAAAAAGGTTGCGTCGTTGCCAATATCTATCGGCTGGGACCCCCAGCAAGTTGCACAATCGAGAGTAACCACACTTTTAGAAAACTGTCGCAGCGTTCTCTCCCCGAATGAAATGATCAAGGCAAAGAAGTTGTTACTCAAGTACGCCGATGTTTTCTCGTCAATCGATGCTGACATAGGAAAGACTGGCTTAGTTCAACACAAAATAAGCACTGGAGAAGAATTGCCTATCCGTCAGTGGCCAAGAAGATTACCGGTAGCACGTGAAAAGGAAGTGGAAACCATGATTGAGGGAATGGTGAAGGATGGTGTTATTGAACCTTCGTCTAGTCCATGGTGTTCACCTGTGGTGCTGGTAAAGAAGAAGGACGGCAGCATGCAGTTTTGTGTTGACTACCGTTCAATATTGTCTTCATAATTATCGCACCGGATAAGAGTTGCTAAGCATAGAGCCTACACAATCGCAATACTGTTTCCTATACCCAGTACGTAGGATTCAAAATCGGCATATTGTAGTTTTGTTTTAGTTTAGTTTAGTACTCCTTTCCTGCCGAGGATTCCTCTGAGTAGATAAATGGTAAAAAGTTGTGCCTCCAGTTAAAAGGATATAAGCCAGTATAATTACACGCTGTGAGGCATTCCTTCTTAGTTCTCAGAAGTGGCAGCGCATCTGTAACCTTCTTCATTTGAAGCTAGCAGCATAAGTCCATGGATTGCAGTAACCATTTACAATTAGGTGGACAGTGAGTAGTTTTTCATTTCAGCTTTACAAAAAAACTTTATAATTTGATACCAGTGTTTTGTTCTATAGACAATAAATTATATTCAAGCACTTTTTGCACCGAAGAAGTAGTAGTTAAGGAAACGAAACGTTCATCCAATATAAAAACCATCCATAAGTAATTATTTTAAGACATCATTACGTTAAAAAGTGAGTAAATCGTAAGGATAAATTCAAAACAATTAAACATTATACAGTAGTAGATACGACGTTACAAAGAAGGAAAGCTATCCCTTGCCAAGAATTGATGACACGCTGGACATGCTTATCCGTCAGCAGTAAAGTGTTTTAGCACGCTGGACCTGAAAAGTGGCTACTAAGTTGAAATTGACCCCAAGAACAAGGAGAAAACTGCATGCTCGACAGGAAAGATTTTGCAATGCTCCAGCAACGTTTGAAAGGTTGATGGAGCTTGTACTTACCGGTCTAATTGGCGATGCTTGTCTGATCTACTTGGATGAAATCATCATCGTAGGCAGCATGTTTGAAGAACACCTTTAAAACCTGGAACGCGTGCTCATGAAGATCCAGAGTGCCAACCTCAAGTTGAGTCCGAAGAAATGTTCACTATTCAAACGGCAAGTTAGCTTTTTGGGGTATGTAGTGTCGGAAGAACGTATCCGCACGGATCCAGAGAAAATCACCGCTGTCAAGGGTTGGCCGATTCCAAAAGGCAAGACGCAGGTTAGAGCATTTTTGGGTTTGTGCTCCTATTATCGGCGATTTGTGAAGAACTTTGCAGATATAGCCAAACCTCTGCACATGCTTACCGAGGAGAAGCGACATTTCTGCTGGGATGAAAGTTGCGATATCGCACTCCAGGAGCTCAAGGACCGTCTGCGCAAAACACCTATTTTGGGGGCAACCTGATGCGAGCAAGGAATTTATAGTTGACACAGACGCAAGTGATATAGGACTTGGCGGTGTGTTATCTCAACGGAATGGTGATCAAGAGGTTGCGACAGCGTACTTCAGCAAGTCGTTGTCAAAGTCGGAACGGAACTATTTTGTCACAAGACGGGAATCGCTTGCTGTGGTAAAGTTGCAGAATTTTAGCATATATCTTCTGGGGCGAAAATTTTCACTTACGAACTGACCATGCTGCACTGACATGGCTATTGCAGTTCAAAAATCCAGAAGGACAAGTTGCGAGATGGATTGAGCTACTGCAGGAATACGACTTTGTGATCGAACATCGCAGCGGTAAATCTCATGGCAACGCAGATGCATTGTCAAGAAGACCTTGTCCTGAAGATCGCAAGCATTGTACTAGGCAAGAGGGTAAGGAAGTGGTATCTGTGAGGATGCTCAGAACAGACCAGCTCAGCAATGAGTGTGAGACAACTGTCATTTGCAAATGGTTGTCCCTAAAGCTAAAGTACCGGATGTTCTACAGCTGTATCATAATGGTTGTTCAGGAGGCCGTCTGGGAGTTAAACGAATTCTACTGAAGATCCGAGAACGGTTTTACTGGGTCCACTGTCGTGACTGGTGTTGCAAATGTACAAGTTGTGCGGCTGTAAAGGGACCTCAGACTCGTAGTAGAGGCGCATTGAAATTGTACAATGTTGGTGCACCATGGGAGAGGATAGCCCTTGACGTTGCTTGGCCGTTTCCGGAAAGTGAAAGTGGTAACAAATATTTCATGGTTGTGATGGACTACGTCACTAAGTGGCCAGAAGTCTTCGCCATTCCAAATCAAGAACCTTCAACAGTTGCAGATTAATTAGTTCATGGAGTCTTCTGGCGTTTTGGAGTACCTTTAGAGATTCACAGCGATCAAGGAAGGAATTTGGAGTCTCAAATATTCCAGAAAACTTGCCGAGTTATGGGTACTCATAAAATAAGAACAACTTCTTACCACCCACAATCTGATGGAATGGTAGAACGGTTTAATCAGACATTGGAGAGGTACCTAGCAAAAGCTGTGGAAAAACGGCAACGAGACTGGGACAATCACATACAACCGTTTTTGTTGTCATATCGAAGCGCTGTTCACGAAAGTGCATCAGTGACACCAGCTTTCGCAAACTTTGGATGAGAATTACGGCTGCCTGCAGACCTGATCACCGGAATATCACCTGATGCCACACGCAGTATAATAGATTATGCAAATGACTTGCGGAACAAAATGAATGACATTTATGAGCACGTCAGACAATCGGGCCAGCAAATGTCCGAAAATATGAAAACCCGGTATGTCCGCAAAATGAACAACAAAGGGTTCGACGAAGGTTCACTAGTGTGGTTGTAAAATCCAGTTCGCGGCAAAAGGAAATCTTCTTAGCTTCCAGCTAATTGGGACGGACCGTACCGGATTATGACAAGGATCAATGACGTAACCTACCGGATACAGAAAGGTGCAAAGGGTACTCCTAAGATCGTCCATGTGGATCGAATGGCGCGTATATATTTATATATATATAAATATTAAGTCCACCATATGTACTACTTTTGCATGACAGTATGAATAAATAAATAAATAAATGTTTAGAGGGACAGTAAATATTGTTTATATTTTCCATACAATTAAGGAAATGAGCATTTTATTCTAGTTATTTTTAAAAAGTCCACTGCTGAAATTAGGTCTTCCCATATATTGCCTCATAGTAGCCACGTTGGGCAGGCAGGTTAGGATCCGCAGTTTTGTAAAAATCTCCCGCCAAGCATGGCATCTTGCTTACTTTTTGTCTCTACGTTTTGTACTACTACTACTACTACTAATATTATAGTTTCATTCAGAAACTTTGATAGTATGATTTAATTAGGCTTCGTTTGTTTTTCGTTCGGTTTGGGTTATCGGTGACAACGTCGCTGAAAGGACAGGTCTGACGAAGAATATTTATAAAAATTCGCAATACATAGGTTACATGAGGTTGTCGTTTTGAGTCCAAACATGATTTGTCTTTGTTAGGTTTTAGAATTAAACTATGTACTCTCCGGTCTTAGGTAGAAAATAAAGCTCAAAGTAATAATAATTAAAGATATTTGCCGTTATATCTATCAAAATGCTGCTAAACATAGGCATCTCCCATAAATTGACTTAGAGGATATTTGCCATAGTTTCCACGCTTGGCGGGCAGGTTGGCAACTGCAACTTTGTTTGTTTACCTCTGCTGCCTCTTACAATACCCACAGGGCGATACAGAATAGTGGATATTCTTAAACTGCCACTACTTGGTAAAATTATTTTTGTAAGATAAGAAAACGGCAGATGTGTAGTAGGATTGATTAGGATTATTTAGCTAGATAAGGTTTTTGTGGCCTTTATTATGCGGCATTCCTTAAGGACTATATATACATTCTACAGTGTATTTGTGAAGGAATCCGATCCATCTGATTACAATCTGGGCGGGCATCTTCAAAGCAAGAGTGAATAGGCTTTTAAACGTTAAAACAGTGCAGTTTACAATCTAAGGCTCCATCACCACTTACAACTAGGTTGAATTGTTATCAATAAGTTTAGTTATTTTAAGAAAAAAAATAAGTAAGAAAGTCAGCACTTAAAACAGCAATTAACGATTTCATTGGTGTCGGCGGGAATAAAATTTGGGTTACTAGTTCCTATTATTTTTTTAAAATTTTGTTATGAAATATAATCCATTTGCAGTGTTTCTAGATTTAATAAAATTTTTAGTCTTTTTTCGATGAAACTGTTTTATTTGATTGAACAAATCCGAAAGATTTCATACTAAAATTGTAGTAAAAGAAGTAGGTATGAAATTAAAATTTAAAGTTAGCTCGACAGTATCTGGAATATTTTCTTTTATAAAAAATTAATTATTCAAGAATGGTAACTATTTTTATGAGATTAGGGGCGTGTATTTTATTTAATTTACACGTATAATAAGTTCATGTTACTGACATAGGTTTAGTAGTAAAAAAGTTTAGTTTAAAAACTCTCTTATTCTTTGCAATCTTTAACAAACATATGAGAATTTTTGATCTCATATACTCGTACTCGTAGAGCAGTTCTCATACTTCAGAACGCGTCCGAATTTTAACCGCCAGTTAAATCTACATCATGTCTGCTTTGGAATGAGTCAATTGTATGACTGTAACTTTGCTTATAATTGATTCTTATAATTTGATAATAATTTACATATCTTCTTGATTATTTTATCTTAATTTTATCCAATATAAAGTGCTTGTTAAATATATGACGGCACCTGCACCATTTTACGTGCGGCGGCGTCGCTGTAGCTTGTTACGGGTGGCGAGATCCACCAAGATGTCCGCATCAGCAGAATATTCTGATTTTAGACCACAGGCATGTGCTGAGTGGACAAACGGAAACTGCCGAGCTCCTGTGTGGGCTTTCATGCATTAGTTTTTAAGCATAGAATATTAAGTTAGTCTGAAGCGAGTTCTTGTAGCAATTAAACATCTTTTAATTAATAAAATTAGTATTTTTAAAACGTCCTCCGGTCCCTGTATAACTTGACTGGTGCAGCCGGTAGGATTTTCACGTCGCGTTTTACTTAAGTTCAGTTAAATACGACGAGCGTTTTCTAACGTTTTCAACGAAAATCCACGAACCAAATAAATTCGTCGAGAAGAAAAGCAGCGAGGACGTCACGCTACAGAACTAAGACTCATCGGAGGGACATGGGCAGTATGTGAGTACACCCAATCACTACTCCATTTGCATTTTCCAATCCTATTCCATTTGAATTATGTGTCTAGAAAGTGGTAGCGTTATTTCCAAAATTCGAAGTGCGTTATTATTTCTTTTATTTAGAAATAAGTAAATTAAATTAATTTCAACTTATAAATTAAAAATTTATTATAAATTTTATTAAATATAACTATTAAATCAAACTAATTATAAATATATTTTAATAAAAATGCCTAAATTAACACAGATTCCCAAGGAACTTTCTGGTATTATTCCAAAATTTGACGATGATGAAAATTAACTTAACTTATTTATTCGTAAATGTGAATATGTTATACAGTTGTGTAGAGAAATAGGAAATACAGAACAAGATTTATACATATTTTAAGTGATTACGTCAAGGTTAGTAGGTACAGCTGCCGCTCTTATTAGTGAATGACCAGATATTGACACCTGGGGAGAATTAAAATTAACTTTTGAGCAACATTTCGGTGATCCACGGTCTGAAGAGTGTATCGTGATCGAATTGGAAACTTTAAAAATTAATAACGGCGAATCATTTCTCGATTTCTGCAATAGAATAAAATATATAAAGAGTACGTTAATAGCAAAAGTTAATAGAGTAGTAGATATTAACCTTCGTAAGAGTAAAATTACTATATATAACCATATGTCTATGAATGTTTTCTTATATAATTTGCCCGAGGATTTATTGCGCATTGTACGGTTAAAAGGATGTGACACATTAGAAAGTGCTTTGAGCATAGTGCATGAAGAAGTTAATTTCTTATACCAATATCAGGTGAGAAATAAAATGTTACGATTACCGAAAACCGCCCAAAATAAACCTCAGCCAGTGTCTCAAAATCCTTTTATTGACAAATTATCAATGAAACCATTTTTCTCACAAAACACATAAACACGACAACAAAGTTTTAAAATTAGTACATCCCAAAACACACCGAACACAAGATCTCACTTTCAACAGCCTTAGCAATTTCAACCCCAAAATAATATGCAATTTCAACCAAGATTTAATTTTGGAATACCACCAAGCAAGCAAATTAAGTTACCAATACAGCAACCCCAACAATTTGGAATCAGGGCACAAACCGCTAACAACCCATAGGATATAAGCCGCAATTAGGTGTAACACCACAGTTTGGATATAGACCAAACTTTAACCAAGGTCACCAACCCACTGGTTATAGACCACCACCTCATTTACAACGACCACAATCGACCCATGTAAGCATGCGTACAGGCCCACCTGTGCAACCTCAAGGTTTTCGTTTGAACGTGTTATACGCGCTTAACGAAAACGGTGACGATAACTATGACAACACATTATTTATTGCGAAAACTCGGAAATACCCGAATATAATGAACAAGAATTAACAAACGAAATCGAAAATTTTCGAATAGAAGCCTTGGATCAAATCGAATCGAATCAAATACACATAAATTGTAACCCTAAATTAAAATTACCATATATAGAAATACTCACTAAGTTTACGATCGATACCGGAAGTTCTAGATCTTTCATAAGCCCTTCTAAAACAAACGAATATTATGCGAACTGTAAACGTTACGCACCATTTGAAGTTATCAGTACACACACATCTATTTTACATGATGAAGTAATAATTAAACCGCTATTTCCGACTTTCAATAGTGATCAGATAATATGTATACGATGTCGACGGCCGCTATGACGGACTGATTGGAAGCGATCTTCTTAAACAATTAGATTCCAAAATCGATATGAAAAATCAAATATTACAGACAAATTACGCAAATATACCCATAATTTTTAATCCAACTCACTAAATTAAAATAGCCTCGCGTTACGAACAAAGAATTAAAATTAATGCCTTAGATAAAAAGGAAATTTCATCCACTCATGCAAATTTAGATAAAGACGAAGATAAAAATAAGGAAATTCAGGACTTAATTAAAGATATTAAAGAATTAGACGTATTGCAAAAAGGGACATTTAGACCACCACCTCTGAAATCTATGTCTATTTCAGACACAGACTCCGAAAAGGCTGTTCTTATAAAAGATACAAATTCAGATAAAACCCTATCAATAAAATCCGATTATTCCATGCCGTACGCTTCTAGTAGCACATTAACAGCCTCTGAAAAACCCTCTAGTATAGAAACCGCACATTCAGGACAAGACACTGAATCACAGGGAATTCCAATCTTACAGGAAGCGATCGACACCAAACCTAATCAAATTTTAGTGTTCAGCTGGAACATAGACAAATTATCTGTAAAAAACTTGTCTAGGGAAAAACAAAGAATCTTAGAAGTACACTTACCTTTAAACCGACCAGATTTAGTAAAACAATTTCTGAAAGAATACACTAGGAATAAAACTAAATACTTCATTTACTTCGAAAATGAAGAACATCGTTAACAATTCGCGGAATCAGTAATTTTCTAGTATAAAAGGGAACTTGTACAATTTTTCGAATGCACTAAAAGAGTCGTATACGTAGATAATGAAAAAGAACAAAGAGACATAGTTCAGAAATATCACGTCGGAAAAACTTGCCATCGTGGTATTAAAGAAACCCTAGCCCATATCAAACGGTCATACTTTTGGCATAATATGGCCCAAATTATAGCCAGTGTTATACATTCATGTGACGCATGTAAAAGTATGTAAAATATGATCGGAACCCCATGAAACCTAAACTCCAAGTGACGCAAACCCAAAATAAGCCTCTCGAAGAAATTTTCATAGGTCTCTTTAAAGTCGAAGATAACTATTACTTAACAATAATCGATGCCTTTGGCAAATTAGGACAGGCCTTTGAAATAATTAACAGGTCGACTCGCGAAGTCGTCAGAGCTCTTCTTAAATATTTTTCTTTTTACGGTGTCCCCCACAAAATAAGTTCAGATCCTGGATCTGAGTTTAGCAATGCGTTACTTAAAGAATTATTTTTCTTTTATGAAATAGAACTTCATATTAGTACCCCTAACAACCCTAACTCTATGGGATTAGTTGAAAGATTCCACTTAACCATCCTGGATAATATATAGATTAGCAAAGCATGAACACAAATATACAGACGCCTCTTCCATAATGACATACGCAATAATGGCATACGATCATAGCATACACTCTGCCACAGGCTTAACACCTTTTGAAATTTTATTAGGACATACATACTTACGACATGCATTTGATGTAGATTTTGAAAAACAGTATATTATACAACAGTTAGTTAAAGAACACGCAAAGCGTATTAAATATCTCTATAAACATCTAACAGAACAAGCCATACAAAAGAAAGAAAAGATTATTGAAAAGAGAGGTGGAGAAACGGAATTTAAGATAGAACCCGGAGACACTATTTATGTAAAAGGTACTAATAAAAGGTGTTGTAAAGAAAAATCACGTTTTCAAAAGACCCTAGTAACCGACACCATTAGTAGACATGTTATTCCCGTAAACATTAAAGGACGTGATAGTAAAAATCCTCTAAAGAATGTAAAACGCCCTTCACAGGCACCTCCTGCTCGTCCTGGTAGTAGCCACGGTGACACGCCTCCAGGCCCTTCAACTTCAGGAGTTAAATAGCAATCCTGGAACACTGCCCGTGAAGCAAGGAACTGCTGTGCATCAGTAACAATAAATGGATCATTGTCAAAATATTAGACCTCAAACCATTCATAGAGGATGTAAAAGTCAATGTACTGAGGACTTCCGAGTTAAATAAGATAGTTAATAATTTACATAAGAATTTTTCATATAACTTTGTAGATGTTAATACACAAGTAGAATAAATTAAGAATTTAACTATTAATAAGCTTGAACAAATAACCCCTTCGTTTAGAACAAGACGCGGTATACTTAACCCACTAGGCTCATTAATTAAGATAGTCACTGGAAATCTCGATAATGATGATGCCTTTAGATACAATAAATTAATTACAAAAGTAAAAGTTAAACAAAATAGTAATGACAACAGAATGACGTTGGTCACAGAAATAGTACAATCACTGACAAATTCAATAAAAATAAATGAAAATCTAATAAAAATTAATAAAGACATTATAACATTATCACATAACTTAAGTAGTATAGTTGAATGAGAACACTTTAATCATATTGAGACACTGATTATAAGTACATACAAGATAACTGTGCAGCCAAAATCAATTATATTAATCTAACAAGTAACCCTGTGGAAATTGAAAGCATTTCATCCCTTATATTACCTATGATTAACCTACCTGCAATAAACTCATCCCTCGAGATGTCATCCCCGGTGCAGCTGAACCTAGAAGGTATAGACCTTACGGACCTCAAACTTCTGTCAGTTGCATTAAGAAAAAGTGAAATTAAAAACAGTGAAAGTGAAAAGGCAATTGTGGTGATTAAAAGTGTTAGTCTATGGACCATTTTATTGTATGGACTGTTATTCATTATTGTAACCTGTGTCTTAGTTCATAAGTATCATTTAAACTTGTTTAATTTTTGTATCCGAAGTTCTCCTGTAAACGAGAACTTCGAACTTGAGGAGGAAGGTGTTACGGGTGGCGAGACTTACCAAGATGTCCGCATTAGCAGAATATTCTGATTGTAGACCACAGGCATGTGCTGAGTGGACAAACGGAAATTGCCGAGCTCCTGTGTGGGCTCTCATGCATTAGTTTTTAAACATAGAATATTAAGTTAGTCTGAAGCGAGTTCTTGTAGCGATTAAACATCTTTTAATTAATAAAATTGGTATTTTTAAACCGTCCTCCGGCCCGTGTATAACTTGACTAGCTAGACAGAATTCTTGTAAACAACACCTGCGCCATTGCACCTGAGGTGGCGCCCGTTTTACTTGTATAAAAGGGACGGAGCGGCCGCCGTTAAGGCAGACTTGTCTCTGGTGTGGAACGGTGCACTGGTCGTATTCCGTTACTAGCTTATCCTTGACTCGTTGGATAATTAATTCATGCAAATGAATTAATTATTATTCTTAACTACAAAATTAGTCTCGGTACAATTTATAGTTTGTATTAAGTAATCTATTGTAAATTAACCTTATTTAAAAGTCCCGCTGGGTTTCTTGCTGGTTCTTCTCAGGACAGAGGTTATATTAGAACCAGTGGTAGTAGTGCTATATTGAATAAAAATGATTCTATTCTATTCTAAAAGCCTTTTAATGGTGACTCTATACATCATAATAACATCCTTCATAAGAAGTGGGAATAAAGCTTTCCATTTAAGTTCTCTATATTCTAATGACCTTTCTGTATATACAAAAGGCATTTTAACCAACTTTAAAGCTTTTTCAAGCTGTCATTAATAATTGTTATGTTTGAAAATCGTATGATGTATGACTAGAATCACTGGAAAAACGTTTCGACAAAGTGACAGAAAACGAACGGTATGGATTAAACAAATATTTCAATCCGCGCCAATATTGCCCACAGCTACGATAAGAGAATTTTTCCGGGAATATGAATTTTCCTTTTATTCATTTTGATTTTTAGCATTGATTCTCATTCCGAATGTAGCAGGAGAATAAATTGTTACTTTTACCTCTTTTATACATGCTATTAAATTATCTTTTAATTAAATTTGTTATATTGTTTTAGATCATATTCTTAAATTTTATTTTGGCAATTTTTTTGCTCACTCATGGTAAATGACTACCGTCGCCCATGCACAACTGCTACGCCTGAGGAATTGAAAGAACAGGCTCTTTTCATGTCGATCTCGATAAGTACCCTTACTTCTTTAAAAAATATTACGAATTTGATAAAACTGTGTAAAACAATAATGACATTATTTTAAACAACGTGTGTGACGCACACAGAAAGATTTTTAGAATTCATTATGAGTTTTTGAGTGCAAAACAATAAATAGTTTGGAAAATCCAAAAGTGCACGCCTCACGAGCGTTTCATTTACTTTTGATGATGACTACGCTTACTAGGCTATTGATATGAAATAGGGAACCAGTAGATGCAATTATGACGTTAATAAAAAAACCCGGTCTAGATACGTCAATTTTTCGGGACCTATCGTGATTACATACAAAATCAACATCCGGACGTCCACCTTAATTTTTTTAAATCATTTTTCTCAAAGTAGCAATATAAAATGATTTTTTAGAAAATATAAGATGGATTAATTTGAGTGTTTTCTTGATACACGGCTACTCATATTATCGTATAAGTGCAATATGGTTATGATAGAGGCATTTTAAGAACACAAAATTGCTTAAACTTGCGTGTCGAGAGTAAAACACTACCTAATAACGTTTCGCGTTATAAGGCGTGCAATAATATTTTTTTAAGGTAAATTGCTATGCATTTGTGTACAAAATATTTAGAGAATGCGAAGAAAAAAGAACCCTTATTCAAGTATATTTACACTAATTAGATTTCAAAACATGCTTAAGAACTTCTGTCTTCTGTCAGATTTTGATAATTGTTCTTTGTTAGTACTCAGTTTTCATATACTAATATCCATATATTACAAATTAAACATGAAACTCAAGATAAAAATAAGAGATATTTATTCGCAATATGCTATAATATATTGTAAAATCCATGAAATTCTTACCAATGTGTCTATGTTTTTTTTTTAAAATCCCTGATATTGTATTTGCCTATATAAATAGCAAAAAAAGAAAATTTATTCGCTGACTATTTTCTTCCAGTCAGCGGCACGACATTTTGAAATAGTCTAAAATTATTTTTGACACTACATTGTGTTAGAATGTAAAAACTTCTTAAAATCCAAACTCACCTGAAGGTGGTGCAACGTACTAACAACAAGGTTGCTGCATTACTTATGCTTACAGCATGAATTATCCTTCGACATTAAAGACGCACTGGCAACTAAACGGAAATTCGCTTTGAAAAGGAGGTTAGTTGTCAGCACGCCACTATAGCATAAACAAATCGAGCTAGAACATCATTACAAAATGTTGCATAGATTGCCTCTCAGTAGTACTCAGGGTAGTAGAGTATTTCCCATAGTTGTCACGCTTGGAAGGCGAGTTGGTAGCTGCAGTTTATACTATTAAGTTATTATCAAAAGTTGTTGCTGCCCTATTTCGAGATTCCTCTGTCGCCTCTTACGTCACCTACGGGATGACTTGGGGTAGTAGGTTCTTTTACACCGCCACTACACTGCTAACTCCACCAAAATACTCTACTGCAATTTCCGAACAACTCTGTAAATACATTATTTAAAACAAGCTCTGTATAATTACATGGAACATTAAACAAGCTTTCCTGACAGGATAGTATAGAATATCTCCCCTTTTTCTGTCACGACCAAATATTTATTCGAATACGCTTAACGCAAATCCGACACTATTGATGGGTGGTCAGTAGTAAGACATGGAACATTTGGCAGTTCCCTGTGCTGATCACCTTGCCTGGCAGAAAATATTGTCTTTCAATTATCTATTCCAATATGCTTAACCCAAAACCCACACTAATGGTGGTGAAAAATACTACTAGCGAGAATATATTGTATCGGCTATGCGCTCGTTAATTCGTTCAGCCAGCATCGAAATCTTATAAGCCATGTATGCCAAATGGTGCATTTAAAACGGCTCATTACCAGCCACGGATTAAAAATAACTTTAAAAAAAGAAGACTTCATAAAGATCTAAATGTACAACCATTCCAAATATTAATTTAAAACAAAAAGTCTTCAAATAACTAAAACTTCATCCCTGTTTTGTCACCCTTAGAGATTGAATTTATGCTCCAAATTTATATGATACAACCTCTGAGTGATAAACTATGGATAAAAAAAAACATCAAAGTCAGTTCATAATTGACAAAGATATAGCGTTACAAAAAAGCATACAGTTGAGTTGTGAACCTCCTTCTTTTTTGAAGTCGGGTAATATACAAATACATTGAAAACGTTTTTATAAAGTATCTTTTGTATTAAACATATAATTTGTTAGAAAATTTCGTAAAGAAAGCTTTGGATTGAATAATTTCACAAGAATACATTAAACGTCTTTTGTTTAGCAATGGACTTTCCTTTTAAGACTTGTCAAATTTCTATTGTGAAGGCTCTATGCCTAAAGTCTTTGTTCGTGAATGTTTAGCTGAAGACACAAAATTACTTTGAATTATTACTGAAACGAAATAAAGATTTATTTCATTGTTATAGAAATATATATTATGTACATTTTTCATGAATAAATTCTTGCAGATTTTAGCTTGCTTATTTTCTAACATTAATACACTTTAATAAATATCCTGCAAAATAATTAATAATTTAATTGGACGTCTTTAAAAGAAAATCATAAATTAACTATAGAAAAGCGCGGATTTTAAATATTTTAATCAGAGATACATAATTATATCCATAACCTAACCTGAACATCAGATTCGTTTATTTTATAATGTGGATGTGACAGAAGAAAAACTTACGATGCTTGCCGCAGTACTTTGAAATGTAACATTTAATTCCTGTATTTCTTTTTGTTACCTTCAGCAAACTGAATTCAACTCTTTCACTAATAAGCGCTGATATTTCTTTTGCTGCATTCAAGTATACTGTTTCCTTTAGAAATTCTTCATCTATTCACACCAAAGAATAATACATGTACAGTAGACTCGTATACAACAATAGAGAAAAATTCTAGCCCAGCTTTTTGATGTATTTTACTGCCTGTATTTTAAGACTTATTTTAATTTGTTTATCAATTTTATTTATTTTCATCTTCGCTGGATATTGGCAGGGTCACAGGAACGCTTTTGCACACATCCGTGATAGCACCGGTTATACCATAGCGGCCCGTTCTCGGGAGAGGACAGCTCCTTCTCCTTCTTAGGTAAGGTGCACTAGAACACTAGGCACGCCTTCCTCCGAGGCTTCTAACTTCACCTGAGCTGTGGACCTCCCTGAGTCCAGTACGTGACACCGGCAGCGGATCTGGTTAATGGCATCACCGCCTACTAACCTTCATAAGCAGAAGGTAGGTGAGAGGGGCATCTCGCAATATTACTCCTTTTCCATAGTGACCCCACCACTAACGATGCGGCCCCGCCAGAGTCGCGGAGATTAGGGTGAGTGGCATAACCCTATCCGTGGCGTAGCGCCATACCAACACTCTTTTTTCCCCCCGACTTCACCCTGGCTACGGCGGGAAGGGGGAGAGGATCATTCTCCCGCCACAGTCCACCTACGCGTATCTTGAATGGGCTAGGTAAGTCCACTTGAAGCAGCTATCTCATGCCGGCCCTACACCTTAAGCTAGTCAAGTGGTCTCTCTTTGTGCACCGTGTGTGACCAAGCCACTGCTACTAAGCCCTCCCGTCCCTCCCCCTCCCCCGGCAAGCCCGAAAACCTAATTAAAGAAAGTATTAGCAATTCGACAATGCCAAAATTGATGAATCATTTCAAAACACGCTACACGACGTATAGTCATGCTGTATTACTATTTTATTGTTTTGTTGTAGCACGAATGGGTTGGTCGATCGCGGAACTTTCAGCAGCTTCGAAGCTTTCAATGCTGCGAACAATACCGCTGCATACAAAATATGGTGAGTGTAGAGAACCGGTGACCCTTGTTACCGGAAACGAGGCGTTCCATCTTAGTCCTTGTGTTTATGTATGTATATTAGTGTTTATGGATACACAAGAACAAACAAATACACAGGCTGGGTACAGTTATTCGTAGGCAAAATTAATATTATTCCGTGCGGGTATTGTACCCTTAGCTCGCACCGCCGTAGCTTGATATTTAGCCACTGGGTGCAGAAACAAACAACCTTGTGGAATTTTATTACTGCAAAATAAATTCATTTTAACTTCTAGTCGTTTATAATTTGTTGATAATTTGAAATTATTTAGTCTACTCTTGGGCTTTATATTTATATAAACATTCGAGAATATTTTACTTAAGCAGTATATGAAATAAAACACCTCGCATAAAAAAATGTTTACGTGCATTTAAATATTCGAAAAGGTTCGATTCAAAATTCTTCGAAGTTTCACGATATTCGATACGACCTATTCAATAATGAATTTCTATTAAAAGCTTCGTTTTAAATTATACCTTCTGCAAGGTTAAAGTGTATTGATTTCAGTTCTACGTGAATTGCTAAAAGGCTTACTCAATTCGCTACAGTAATCTTCATTTAGTTATTCTTATCTCAATATATAATATGAGCCATGTTAGATCCCTAAGTATCAATTTATGATAAAGACAAATAGAATAATTATAGTATAATTAATGATTAAACGATCTTACCTTAAGTGAAGTTCTATCATAATTATACGAGGTGCTTCGTCCGAAGAGATTAGTAACTGGAACTTATTAAACACAGATAGTATCATACTACTACTCGCACTATAGTTGAGAATCTAAAAATTTAAAACCACCTACTTACCCCTTCTTCCTCCGGTCACGGGAGTGGGAGAACCCCACTCCGTGTACCGTCCATAGATTCTGCCCTCGATATGGCATTTAGTTTAGAGCCAAACACAAAATTTTTCATATTTCCTGGATAATTAGGTACCAGAAGGGTGGGCGAGAGTGAGTTACTATTAACCATCATACAAATCTTTTGCAAAATTAGACCAAAATATGCTGCTAGCAGCCCTAAACAACTTAATATGCATGACATATTCTTCTTCAGACAACTTTCCACTATTTAAGATCACAGGCGGCTCCCCAACCCGTAGTTGAGGCGTCAGAAAATGTTTCATTGTGATAACTGTCCTCTCTGATCTTGCGGATAGAGTTATCTACTGCCCTCACCACCAGTGAAAGTCATCTGGAATGGTCTGAGGAATTGTCATATTTTTATAAGGTAAATGGGAATGCGGTAAAGCATCAAATCCGCCATTTATATGCAAACAAAGCATAAATAAATAAATAAGACTAAGCTTTGACGATTGTCCGAGAACATGCCAAGCACCGGGCGTGTATTTAGATCGCTAATCCACTTGCCGCCTTAATTTTTTTTTCTTATAGTATAGGGTGACAAACGAGCACACAGTCCACCTGATGGTATGTGGTTGCTGTGACCCATAGATATCTACATCTATCCTCAATAAAGATCAAAATGCAGATACGTTATCACCCGTGAGGACTAGGATGGAATGCTTCTTTTCCAGTAAAAAGGGTCTCCGGTTCTCTACACTCACCATACGAAACACAGCAGTGTTAAGCTGCTATTTTACGCTGGTATTCTGTGAGAGCGTGGTCCTTCCCCGGTCGAGCCGACCCATTCGTGCTACAACTATACTACTAATATAGCTGCAGCATGGCTCTACCACGTATAAATATTTACACATTTTAAAGAAAAATAATTTATGTATTGTATAGTAAAATTATAAGTGCTTAACGATATGAATAGAATTTAAAAAATCCTCAAATGATCAAAAATCCTTACTCCATATCAACAAATAAAATCGTGTGGTGGTGGCATTCACCTCCCCAATCCCACCATTCGTCACCCCCTTTTGTCAAGAAGGTATTGTACAAGGCAATTATGAGATATGCCATAAACATCTCACGTGTTCCGGTTAATGGCGATGTAACCATCACGTTTACACCAGACCTCAAATACATATACTGATAACGGAGAGCAGCGTTACAGTTGAGAGAGGTCAGGTACTGCTATCGTCAACACGTTTGCTGAGCATTGCGATTAATCCTCTCTAGGACGAGAAAGGGTTTTTTAAATAATTTAAAATAAAAAAATGTATAACCGACCGCAATATAAATTATTAAGAATAACAAAAACTGTTAGTCAGACCTTGATCAAATTTATATAGGACCACATGAAAAGCACCAGCTTTTAAATAAAAAAAGGATCATCGAAATCAGTTCACCCAGAAAAAAGTTATGAGGTAACACACAAAAAAACATACAGTCGAATTGAGTACCTCCTCCTTTTTGAAGTCGGTAGAAAATATGGGTGACAAACGAGCAAACAGCCCATCCGATGGTAAGTTGATGCTGTGGCCCATAAAGATCTACATTCATCTTTAAGAATCAAATTTCAGATGCGTTGTCACTCCTGAGATGCTAATTCACGCTGGTAATCTGTGAGAGCGTGGTGTTTCCCTAGTCTGGTCGACCCATTCATGCTACAACAATAATATACCTGCAGCGTGGCTGTGTCACGTAAAAATAATTATCTATTCAAATAATACCTATAGGTTTGAGCAAAAGAAAGAAGATATTTGCCATAAACAACTTCCTTGTTAATGTTTCATGCTTGCTTAAATCCTATATTGTTTTCGTTTTATTTACGACGGATGCTTAAGTCACAAAGACGGACCTAAACCGCAAATTTCCAGCCCTTCACCATCCACAGCACGTCCCAATTTACATTTGTGGCAATTGCGGCTGATTGACATCGGTTTAACCTCATCCAATACCCAAAGCTTCCAATTCGTTATTCCTTTTGCTAAATTTTACGTATTTGTATTTAGTAAAAACGTGGACAATACGTAACGTAGGAAAATGAGCAAACAACTTAAACAGCTCAAAATAATAAAATTTCCTGTTGCAAACCACTCCTGCCAAGCGTGGCAACTAAAGCGAAATTACCCCTATGAGGCATGAGAAAGGCCTATGTTCAGCATTTAACCATTGTAAGTTGTAATGGTGGATATTATCTCGTAATACACTATGCGGTTGCTAATAAGCCTCATAAAATGGACTGTAAGAAACGGGTAAAGCCGAGTTACAGCTATTTATGCAGCAATGGATCGGCTCAATCAGAGAAGTACCACGCTATCACAGAATACCAGCGTAAAATAGCAACTACTTGATGCTGCTGTGTTTCGTATGGTGCAGCGAAACGGAGACCTTTATTTCTGGAAACGAGACATTCCATATTAGTCCTCAGAGGTAACAATGCATCTGCATTTTGATACTTAACCGAGAATAGATTTAGATGTCTATGGGCCACAGCATTCACTTATCATCAGGCGAACTGTGTGCTTGGTTGTCACCCATATTTTATAAAAAAGATTATTATTTCTTCTTCTTCTTCTTGTTCAGCAGCTTAACGTCCACTGCTGGACACGGGCCTCTCCCGTTGTAGGTAGGATTTTCCTTAATCGTTACATCTGACAGGTAGATTTACAGTACCAGATATCCCGTTACTCTGACGCTGTTCTCCGTCGCCAGTCTGGGTATTTTAAAATTAGCGTAAACGAGATGTTAACACCAATATCTACGGGAAGACAAAGATTTTTTAGGCATTAGTAACTGGAACTTATTAAACACAGGTATTATCACGTCTATAACTCACCACATGCAATATAGTTGAGAATCTAAAAAAAATTTAAGACCACCTCCTTTCCCCTTCTTCCTCCGATAACGGGAGTAGAGAGAACCCCCCTCCGTGTACCATCCATAGATTCTGCCCTCGATATGTCATTCACAATTTTGTGCTTCACCACTCAACACCTCTGTCTATTTTTATATCGTGTTCAATTTTGTTTGATATAGTGTTATGCTATCAGTCAAACGTGGTGATTGGCTGATATTATGCCAAAAAGTAAGTGATACTTAAATCAAGAAATAAAAAACCAAAGTACAACAATGAATATTAAGATAAAGGTACCCGAGACTGCTAAAACCAGAAGCCTAAGACTAGAAGCATGCCTCGACTAGCCATCGGCATCCAACGGGGCTTCGGAGAGAGCGCCAAACCACACCCACATTGCCACCGCCATACCAACGAAGGTGGGTCTTCAATCTCCTCAAGATCATCGCGTTATCTATCTATAGATAAGGTACGCAGGACAACTGGCGTTGTTTCTAAAACAATGGTCGCTTATTACCAATGACCATGAATGCTTCATACTGTCGTGGAATAAGGGGCTATAGCCCTCAATTCATCAAGACCAACAGCCAAGTCTGCACCATTTCTCTAATGTGAAACGATTGCAGTTTGATGAAACGATAAATAATCTATTGTGGTAATAACTTCCGCGGCGCGGCTCGGTGCTGGGCCGCTGCGCTCGTAGCCGTCGATCTTATATTAAAGACGTTTTTATCAATAAAAATGCTAAATATTTTCGAAAGTACCTTCGGTTTTTTTTATAACGGTATAAATTGTCAAAATATGAAACCCGTAACTAAGTTACTTAGGACAGCAGGTTACATGTCCACCGTGTACCTGGATGACTGGTATCTCGTACATCGAAATTACTATGAGCGTAAAGAAAATAATAATGTTACATTTAATCTGTTAGCTTATTTTCAAAATCAATTTAAAAAAACCGCATTAACATTAAAAAAATTTCGGGTTCACCACTGAATCTAATAAATTACAATATTTATAAAAGGGTAAAATAAATCAACTAGCGGAGCCTGTAGGGTTGTTGCTTTCAGCGTGTCCTGAGATAGAATATGGTACACTTTATACAAATCTTTTCACTTATGAGGTTATGATGATTATATAATCTATTAGAAAATATAATTTACCTTTACAAAAGCGTTGAAACAAAACAGGCTGGCTCAGAGATTTCATTCTGCCTGATCGCATTAACAATACTTCAGTATGCTTTGAATAATTTTGGTCCAACTGAAACCTGTACAGCTACGCATCGCCTGCGACTACGTTAACTTTTGGCATTTTTAACACTTGTTTTAAATTATTGTAATATAACACCTCAGGCCAACAAAGAAAGATAGACGGAACACGGCGCACATTTCAATTGATGCGGAAACTATACTCAATTTCGCTCACGCACACATATGTAAAAATATGTTTCTGGTTACAAAATATTTTACATGCATATAATATATTATATGAGTGCGTGTCCTTACAATAAATCAAGCATGGTTTAGGCTCAGTTTTCGCGTCTGAGGAGGAGTCCCCCAAAGACCAGCCCAGGAAATCTGTGAAGCTGGCAACGGGGGACAAGAAACTCAGCTTCAGTGCCGTAGCTGGCTCCGCGCGTGCAGGAATTCGCAATTGGAATCCTATGAGCGTTGAGCAGATGCGGCTGGTCCACCGGGCACTAACGCGGGCTATCAATAAGACGGCCTGTGGAGTGCAGCCGGGAATGGGACCAAAATTTTTGGGTTTCACCCACAAGCCAGGTTGGATTCTGGTAACGTGCCTGAATAACACAAGCCAGGACTGGATTGTGGGTGGCATCGAAAAACTGAAACCCTGGCCGGAGGCAGAGTTCTCGATAATACCCGAAATCGAACTGCCTAAGCCTCAGCTGGGCATCACCTTTCTGCCCCGCATCGAAGCTGACTCACCAGAGGAGGCGACTGTGCTGTTGAGGGCACAAAATGAAGGGCTCCATACCGAGCTTTGGAAAATCCTCCACCGTAGGGAGGAGGAGAATGGGTTCCTAGTAACCTTTTCTCTAGACCATCCATCGGCGGAGGCTCTCCGGGCGGCAGGCGGCAGAGTCGTCCTTGGCTTTAAGATGATAACTTTTAAGGTCAGGGGAGGCACTGACGCGGCAATGGAGCCTGAATGGCCCCAACTCCAATCCCCCTAGCCCTCCACCTCGAGGGGTGAGACAGGACCGTCATCAGCGAGAGTGACTGAGACCGGTCCGAGAGCCTCCGCTGGTGTCGGCCAGGGGTAAGGAGAAGAGAGGTGGTAGCGGTAGAGCAGAAGGTACGGCGGGGGTCAAGAGCGCCAGTAAAGGACGTGTTCATCCTAAGCAGGCGAAAACGACCCCCCCCCCACGCCTATAAATGGCTAACCCCAAGGATATAACTAGGGTTCTCCAGGCAAATCTTCACCATACAGCGGCTGCTTCTGACGTGGTGGAGGTTTGCTTCGCAGAGGAACAACATCGACATTGCCCTCATACAAGAGTCTTGGGTGGCCAACGGTCAAGTTCTGGGATTGTCGGCTGCCGGTAAGATCTTAGTCAATACTAAAGGCAGTAGACCTAGAGCTTGTATAATATACAATAAAAATATTAAACTTTTAGCTGTTCCAGAGTATTGCAATGACGACGTGGCTACAGCCTTTATAAATTTTAAGGGATACACAAGGGCCAAAGTAATCATTTGCTCAGCCTATCTTCCCGGAGAGAACCCAGATCTTGCCATCGATAGAGCGAGTGGCGGAGTTCGCTCGTAAGCACAACGCCCAACTTGTGGTCGGATGTGATGCTAATGCTCACCACACAGCATGTGGAAGCACTAACATTAACGAAAGAGGTGAGTTACTTTTGAATTTCTCATATCCAATCGCCCGGTAAGCCTAAACCTAGGGTGTACGCCAAATTTTGTAACGAGTGCTAGGCAGGAAGTTTTAAATATATCCTTTGCTACCAATAACATATCCAGGAATTACTGACTGGCATGTTAGTAGTGAAAACTCGATGTCTGATCACAGACACATTAAGTTTGTGATTAGAGCATCACCAACTTATGAAACTGTTGCTTTTAGGGATCCAAAAGCAATCTCCTGGGATGTCTACAAAGATAGACTAAGGAGGAATTCGGAAATATTTCCCAAAAGCATAAAAAGATTTAAGATCTGGAGTTAGCGGCGGAGATGGTAACCGTAGGTATCCGTGAAGCCTTCGAGGACAGTTTGACGAGACAACCAAGACCACAACACGAAAAGTTCCTTGATGGTACAATAAGCTAAAGGAGCTTATGGAAAAGACCAAGAAACTATTCAATAGGGCTAAAAAAAAAAACAAAGAATAAGATATTTATAGTGCAGACCTCACCGATTATAATAAAGAAATTAGGAAAGCTAAGAGAACATCGTGGAGGAAGCTATGCGAGGAAGTTGAGTCTTTGCCTCGCAGTGCAAGACTACACAAAATGCTATCGAAAGCTAAACCAAATCAGATCGGGCTTCTTAAAAAGCCTGATAGTAACCTCACTAATAGTGAAACGGAAACACTGGAGCTACTAGCGTCAACCCATTTCTCAGGGTCACATAAGACTCTAGCCTCGAACTCTTTCAGAGCCTTTGGTGTAGGGATGCAAAGATAATAAGGCCAAACCTGGTGCAGTGGGCTGTTGACTCCTTTAAACCATATAAGACAAGTGGGGAGGATGGAATAATGCCCATCCATCTATAGAGGCGTATCAATATCCTTCTTTCTTATCTGGTGAAAATCTTCAGAGCAAGTTTTGCATGGGGATATATTCCAGAACGATAGACAATTGTCATAGTTCTATTTATACCTAAGGCTGGTAGAAAGGACTACGCTTCACCAAAGTCCTTTAGACCTATAAGCCTTTGTTCTTTCTTCTTAAGACATTGGAAAAGGTTATAGATAGTTATATTAGGAATGTAGCTCTAACTAGGAGACCTATACACTACAACCCGCATTATTACCGCAGAGGCAAATATACGGAAACAGCCCTGATCAGTTGTTATTGACAGGGTCGAAAAAGCGCTGGAGGATAAAGAAGTAGCTCTTTGTGCCTTTCTAGACATTGAGGGCACCTTCGACAGTAGCCCTACATTACTGCTGGTTGGAGGCCTGACATCTAAAAATGTTGACCCCACAACTATCTATTATCCATATTTATATTTTTATTTATAATATTATAAATGCGAAAGTGTGTTTGTTTGTTTGTTTGTTTGTTTGTCCTTCTTTCACGTCGCAACAGAGCGTCGGCATGGCATGATTTTTTGTATGGGGATAGTTCGGTGGCTGTAGAGTGACATAGGCTACTTTTTCCGCGGAAAACATCTCATTCCGTGGGAAAATCGAATATGTTGCACAAGTTTGTCCTTCTTTCACGTCGCAACGGAGCGTCGGCATGGCATGATTATTTGTATGGGGATAGTTTGGTGGCTGTAGAGTGACATAGGCTACTTTTTTCAGCGGAAAAACATATCATTCCCGTGGGAAAATCGAATATGTTGCAAAATTAAATTCAGCTAGGTGGCGCTACCGTGATTCTACAAGACGGACGACGGTACGATGGACGAACACAGAAGGTCAGAATATCTGGATTATTATGTCTTTTACCAAAATTAAGATAAAAGTGTATGGATCTGTATTTTCCACGCAGGACCGGAAGAGAGCGATAAAAACATAAAATTCACCAGCTGATTTTCTTCAAACGTTTTGGTGCATCGTAATTCACAGAATAGGCGATAACCTCGCAGACGATATTAAGTAATCCGTTGATGCTCTGCCTACCCTGCAAGGGTTACAGGCGTGATTATAAGTATGGATCAGAAATACTATCATCACCTGTCACGTTTTCACCCTTAACTATTACTTAACAATGGTAGAAACAGTTCTTAGTAAGCCTTATTAATAAGCCTTAGTAATATTTATTGAACGAAAATGAATACAGTTCTTATATGTGGTTATGAATGAATCGGTATTACAATAAGAAAAATTGTGCAAAATTATAAGAAAAATATTTTTTGAGAGTTCTTATTAACTAAGGTATACATAGTTTAAATTGATTCCGCTAGATGTCGTTACTAGGTCTTTAACACGCGGTAACGAAATGTTTCCTGACATGTACTTAATTCCCGCCGTTGAGCCGTGCGTCAACTTATAGTGCATACGGTACCTATACGCTTAAATTGTTTCTATTTCGTAGCTTATTCGACTACCTGCTTTCGATTTCGGTTGTTTGTTATTTGCTTTGTGATTTGGTTAAGGTTGAATGGATATTGGCTTTCATTTTCGGATTTGTTGATTTGGTTGGTATTCCTTTATACATATTTAGACTCTGGCTTTGATTTTGGATTTTGTTTATTTAGAATCGTGAATTGGTTTTCGTTGTTTTAGGTTGTTTAACAATATTTCAAAGGAATATTAATAGTATAGATAGTGAATACGGTACATATACACTTACTTCTTTTTTCGTTGGTTATATTTATATTGACTACTGCTTTCGATTTCGGTTTTCTGCGATTTGTTTTGTGATTTGGTTTAAGTTGATTCGATTTTTTTGGCTATCGTTTTCGGATTCCTGTTGTGTCTTAAATTGGTTTTGTTGTTTTGATTTTACAAAATATTTAAAAGGAATATTTATTCCTTTTAGATATTTTGGATTTGCTTTTAAAAAAAATATTTAAAAGGAAATTTAGTTCCTTTTAGGTATTTTAACGTTTTTTTATAAATAGGTTTTTCCTTACTTCATAATGCCTCGCAAACGTAAGTCCAGCCTTTCAAGAGTATCTTCTCAAAGACAAGCGAAAAGATTAGCTCGATCGCTAGAATCTTTAGAAGATGTTGAACTGAGAAGGCAAGAACAAGCAGAGCGTCAGGCTGCTTTTAGAGCATCTGAGACACCTTCTCAACGTCAGCAACGGCGTCTTGAACAGACAGAGCGTCAGGCTGCTTTAAGAGCTTCCGAAACACCTTCTCAAAGTCAGGAAAGGCGTCTTGAACAGGCAAAGCGTCAAGCTACTTTAGGAGCTTCTGAAACACCTTCTCAAAGTCTGCGAAGGCGTTTTGAACAGGCAGAGCGTCAAGCTACTTTAAGAGCTACTGAAACACCTGCTCAAAGTCAGCAAAGGGGTCTTGAACAGGCAGAGCGTCAAGCTACTTTAAGAGCTACTGAAACACCTGATCAAAGTCAGCAAAGGCGTCTTGAACAGGCAGAGCGTCAATCTACTTTAAGAGCTACTGAAACACCTGCTCAAAGTCAGCAAAGGCTATTCGAACAAGCGGAACGTCAGGCCGCCTTAAGAGCCGCGGAAACACCTGATGAAACTCAACACAGACTCATTGAGCAAGCTGAACGTCAATCTACTATAAGGGCATCTGAAACACCAGAACAGACACAGGCGTGAAGAGATGCAAATGCACAGCTCCAAGCTGAACGTCGACAAATTTTTCAAAGAAACAATTGGTCGGTTTTTAATGACGCAGCATTCAATTATGATCCGTTGATTGATTATAAAAATCACAGGTTAGTTGTTATCGGACTGATGGACAAGGCGTGTCGATTTTGCAGCGCTTTAAAATGGAAAGATGAGACCGCAGGCATGTGCTATTCCAATGGCAAAGTGTCTCTTCCGTTACTTGGGGAACCAGAAGAACCTTTGAAAAATCTCTTTTATATAATGCTAATGAGTCACGGCGCTTTTAAACAGGATCCGGAAATATAACTCATGCTTTCAAATGACGTCCTTCGGAGTTGACTGGAAATAATAATGCCGGGATTTTCGTCTACATTTACGGTGCAAGGCAAATTTATCATAGAATAGGTTCTCTTTTCCAGCTGAAAACGAACAGCATACATTTTACAAGTATATTTTATGGGTGACGAAGAAATTGAGGTAGACCGTCGCTGCCAATTTATCCAGGGAGTTGAGAGAGACACAGTGTTCAAAATTCAAATATTCTTGCATGAACGTAACATTTCAGTCAAAACATTTAAAACTACTTTAGAAAACCTACCTGAAGAGGATTATAAAGTCGTCATTCACGCAGATCGGACCCTCGAGGAGAGCATGAAAGGCGCTACAATGCACCTTGATAAACGAAATAGCAGCCGTAATTAGTGGTGATCAATTTTCTTCACGAGACATTGTCTTGCGAGCACGTGATGATACATTGCAACGGGTAGCCGATACACACAAGTTTTATGACGCTCTGCAATACCCATTGATTTATTGCAAAGGACAAGAGGGTTATCATTTTCAAATTCCACTCATTAACCCGGTCACAAAGGAGCCTACTCCGAACAAAAAAGTATCATGTATGGATTTTATGCGTATCATATGATGTTGCGAGAAAATGATTTTAACCCCTTAGCCGGTGTAGACAATTATTTCATCAATTTTGTAGACATGTATGTGAAGGTAGAAAGTGAACGTCTCCGTTATATATCTTTAAATCAAAAAAAGCTGCGCGTTGAGAATTATATACATTTACAAGATGCAGTTTCTAGCGACGCCAATGTTAACCCCAGAGATTTAGGTAAAATGGTAATTCTGCCTCATCATTCGTTAACAGTCCCTGCTACCTACATGAGTACACAAAAGACGCATTCGCCTATGTACGAACTTACGGAAGACCTGATCTTTTTGTTACTTTTACTTGCAATCCCACATGGAAAGAAATAACCGAGGAGCTAATGCCGGGCCAAAAAAGTACTGACAGATACGATTTAGTTGCTAGAGTATTAAGATTCAAAGTACAAAAATTAATGTATGTAATTAACAAAGGGAAAATTTTCGGAGAGGTGCAGTGATTCATGTATTCAATTGAATGGCAAAAAAGAGGATTACCGCATACCCACATTCTAATATGGCTTAGAGAAGTTGCGACCCAGCCAAATAGACGACATAATAAGTGCCGAGATTCCGGATCCTGAGCAAGAATGTAAATGAGCAAGAGCAAAGAATTGTATGATACCATCGTCCGAAATATGATTCACGGTCCATGTGGAGCACGAAATTCAATATCGCCATGTATGAAAGAAGGAAAATGTACAAAGAAATTCCCTAAACAGCTATTAAAAGTAACAGTGCACAATGACAATGGATACCCTTTATACAGACGCAGAGCTCCCGAAGATGGTGGCAGGAAAGTTACAATCAAATCTCGCTCTGGAGCGTTCGAAACCATAGATAACAGCTGGATTGTCCCGTATTCGCCCATTTTATGTAAAATGTTTAATGCCCATATTAATGTAGAAGCATGTAGCTCTCTCCGCGCAATCAAGTATATCTGTAAGTACATAAATAAAGGAAGCAACCAAGCAATATTTAATCTCAGGAGTGAAGGTGAGGCAAATCCCGTTAATGAAGAAGATCTTTCAAGCAGGGCGTTATGTCAGCAGTAACGAGGCAGCGTGGCGTCTCCTTGGCTTCCTTTACACGAAAGGCACCCAACAGTTACTCACCTTGCTGTGCACTTAGAAAATGGAGAGCGTGTATATTTCACCGAAAGAAATTTCAAGAAAGAATTGCATCACCGCCAAAACTACACTAACAGCCTTCTTTCAACTTTGTCAAACCCACCCTTTGCAAAAACGTTGTTATATTCTGAAGTCCCCGCTATTATACTTGGAACACATCTAGAAGGAGGAAACGCCGTATTCAAGGCGCGCCTGTTGCAAATTGGTCCGGTGTAAAGTCATCAGATGCCCTTGGTCGTGTGTATACCGTCCATGTAACTAATTTTGAATGTTTCTGTTAACGATTGCTGCTGCACCATGTTCGTGGTCCTACAGGATATAAAGACCTTAAAACTGTCAACGGTCAGGAATGCGCAATTTATAGAGAAGCATGTGAAGCTCTGCATCTTTTAGAAAACGATAATCACTGAGATGAAACCATGAAGGAAGCTGTGCAGTGCCAGTCACCAGCCAAAATTAGGGATCTTTATGCAACTCTCATATCATCTTGCGGGCTATCCAATGCACATAAATTGTGGGACAAATATAAAGAGTACATGGTGGAAGATATTTTGCGAAGGTTACAGCAGACACACGCGAACATGACATACAATGAACACATTTATAATGAAGCACTTGGAAAAATTTAAGATAAAGTAATGGCAATGGTAGGCAAAAAATTAAGCGACTTTGGAATGATAAGCCCTCAGCGAACAACCGAAAATGAACTAAGTGATGAAATTATACGTGAAACAAACTACGATATACCAGCTTTACAGCAGCAAGTAGCCGAATTTGTACCCCGCTTGCTTCCCGAACAAAAACGAGTTTTTGACAAAGTATTAGGACAAATTGAATCTGGAAATGGTGCACTTTTCTTTTTAGATGCCCCTGGAGGAACTGGGAAGACATTTTTGTTAAATTTATTATTAGCGCAAGTACGGAAAGATAAAAATATTGCTGTCGCCGTAGCTTCCTCCGGTATAGCCGCCACGCTGCTAAGCGGGGGCCGCACTGCACATTCTGTCTTAAAACTCCCTCCAAATTTAGCCCAGGAAGAATCGCCGATCTGCAACTTTAGCAAAAATAGTGCACGAGTATAATGCTACGACAATGCAAACTTTTAGTGTGGGACGAAAGTACAATGTCGCATAAAAAGCTGTAGAAGCACTAAATCGAACGCTCCAGGATTTGCGCAGCAATACCGATGTAATGGGAGGAATGGTGGTTTTACTGGCTGGTGACTTTGCCAAACTTTACCTGTCATTCAAAGGGCACACCTGCAGATGAAATTAAAGCATGCCTCAAGTCGTCTATTTTATGGAACAAGGTGACAAAATTCAGTTTAACTACGAATATAAGATTGCATTTGTATAATGATATCATTGCTGGAAACTATGCTGACACACTATTAAAATTGGCGATGGGCGGTTTGAAACGGTTGCTGAGGGCTGCGTTAAGTTGACGAGAGATTTTGTAATTTAATACAGAGTCATTCCGAATTAATTGCGAGCGTTTATTCAGATTTAACGAACAACATGCATGAAGACAAATGGTTATGTGAAAGGGCGATTCTTGCACCAAAAATGAGAGCGTTAACAAAATAAATTCAGATATATTAAGCGAAGTAGCAGGAGAAATAACAGAGTATTTGTCAGTAGACACAGTTATGGACACAGAACAGAGCACTTCATATCCCGTAGAGTTTCTAAATTCTCTAGAGTTGTCAGGTGTGCCCTCACATAAGCTTCAATTAAAATTAGGCGTCCCAGTCATGCTAATGCGAAATTTAGATGCTCCTCGGTTATGTAACGGGACAAGGCTGCGTGTGACACATCTTGGACGGAACATAATCGGTGCTACAATTTTGACAGGCGTAGGAAAAGGTGAAAATGTTATTATACCACGGATCCCTATAATTCCCACAGATCTTCCTTTTCAATTCAAAAGTTTGCAATTCCCTATTAAGCTCAGTTTTGCAATGACAATTAATAAAGCGCAAGGGCAAACGTTACAGGTAGCGGGGTCAACTTAGAAAAACTGTGCTTCTCTCATGGTCAGCTGTATGTAGCATGTTCGCGTGTGTCAAATGCCCAGAATCTCCACATTCTTTCCCCGAATGGAAAAACATATAACATTGTGTACAGTAGCGTCTTAAAATAGTGTTCAGTTAGTTTTTTCCAAATTCCCACAATCAATTAATCAGAATTCCCACAGATCTTCCCTTTCAATTCAAAATTTCCTATTTAGCTCAGTTTCTTTTCAATTCCAAATGCTGCACCTCTGACGGACCTATTAAGCTCAGTTTCCTTTCAACTCAAAAGGCTGCATCTCTGACGGATCTTTATTTGGCTCAGTTTCCTTTCAATTCAGAAAACTGCATCTCTGACGAATCAATTTAGCTCAGTTTCTTTTCAAAAGTCTGCATCCCTGACGGATAATTATGCTCAGTTTCCTTTAATTAAAAAAATATCCCATTTCCATTTGGAATAAACAGGCTATTTTCATGCTTTCCTATACGCTGCGTTTCAAAACATTTAAATAAGCTGACGAATCAATTTTGCTCAGTTTCCTTTTAATGGCTGCATCTCTGATAAATCTATAAAACTCAGTTTCTTTCAATTCAAAAAGAAATGGATAGTTCATTTCCCAGTGACCATGCGGGCGAAGCCGCGGGTAACAGCTAGTATTATATATTAATGCTGATAAAACTGTTATAATACCCTTAACAAAAAGCAACGGTTGGACAAATCAGTCACACCAAAACTTAATGGTAAAAGTACCATTCTCCACTGAAGTTAAGTACTTGGGCGTAACAATCGACTAAAATCTAACGTGGAACTCTCACTTTAGCAACGTAGGTACGTGCAGTCGCATGATCAGGAACAACTGGGGCTTGCGTCCCAATATAATCCTATGGCTATTCAGCATTATAGTGAGGGAATAGAATTGGGGCTTCTGCGTCACATGCTCTCGCTTCGCTCGAGCTACGTGCCGCTGAAGGCCCCAATTCTCTCCAGTAGAGGTTGCACTTCATCGTTAAAATGCAATGTGGTACAAAAAAAATAGTTACTTTAATAATACTAATCTTTGCTGATCTGGAACTATTGTTTTTTTCTCCTCCTCGAACACAAGGATAGTTTAAATTAAAAGATGAAGTTTTTGAATCACTTTTTTTTTCAAAACACCATTTCTTAATACATAAAACATTTTTTAACGCACAGATTTTCTTATGAGTAAAACATTTATACAGTAAAGTATCTTTACAATAAAGTTCACAAAGAGTATTTAAATTAGAGCTCCTAAGCAATTTATATCTATGATAGTATTATTTTCATCACAAAGATCTTGTACCCATTTTATTTTTCACATCCTTTTCAAAAATCTTTTATCTTTCAAATATGTCTTGATAATTCTGTAAAACTCTCTATAATCAACAAAGTCCTCACTCCATCGATACCCTCTGTGCTTTTAAATCCAGCAAATTTATTTTTCCTCTTCAAGAGATAGTGAAGTGAACGGGTAAGGAGGTTTAATTAGAATATTTTGATGTACTCTAGAGTGGCTAAAGCAAATTCTTTTACTATAAATTGAGTCGTATAGTATGAAAGGCGGCAAAGTAGGTAGATAGTCAAAATGAGTTATGGGTATGGCAACACATTAAATTCAAAAGAAACTCATAAAATCGGTCTTTCGGGAACAAAGACGGCCATAATACCCTTAAAAACTTGATTGAAAATTCAATTGAGTTTCAAAGCTGGCAATCTTTCTTATCTTAGAATCATAACCGGCCATATTTTAGTTTCCACCAATCAGAAAGGTCCCTACAGTCGCGTCGCAACATGGATAGTGCAGATTGAGTACAATTTTGTCTCCAGTTTTATTGTGATTTGGTTGGATTGGAGGACACAGTCAGAAAAGTGCTGAAACAAACTACGTCATGGTCAGTCCAGTTTAAAGAGTGTAAAGATTTATATTAAAGGTTAAAAAAGCTGGAAATGGAATGCTGGTTCGTGAGGAACTAAATTATAAAACTGATTTAGGTAAATTTGAAAACATATGTCAGCGAAATAAACAAATATCTATGCTAAATCCTGAACCTATGCAAAACATTGTCGCCGTAAATCAAAATAAGTTACAGGATATAAAGAAACTTCTCCAAAAACATTTCGGATCTGAGTGGGTAGCTTTACGTTTTTTAATGTTTTATAAAGAACTCCTCCAAACACAAGAGGAACTAGTAGCTCCACAAAACGAAGAAAGTTTCTGCAACGAATCAACTTGCGAAACTATTGAATTACACGTTTGAATTATGATGTATATTATATTTGAAGATAATAGAACTCGACTCGGCTCAATAAAACCATATTTATTTCAGTTTTTGTAGTAAAGAGTTTATTAAGAGTTTTTTTTTAACTTATTTCAATGTTAAATACATTGAAAGACTATGTGGTTCAACACATGCAAATTGCATATTCGAACGTTACTTGATTGTGTATACAAAATGTAACAAAAATGTAAAATAATATTTAAGGGGCTGATTCTGCTGATCAAGTACAGCTAATTTATGTAAGTTAGATTTTTTTCAATGTAATTAAAAATTTGGGTCCCATACTATATGGTTGATTTTTCCAAGTGTTTAGTATGGGGTATTTTTTTAAAGAATGAAATACATTTTACCACATGAAATCTTGCTATATTTGAGCAGCAGAATCAGTCCCTAAATATCATCAAATCTTTTGTTACACTCTGTATACATAATCATGTAACATTCAAATATGCATTTTTGTATGTGTTACCACATAATTTTAAAGATATTGTATTTCGTTGACATTCCATATAAGTACCCTTATAAATGGATATTCAATTTTTTTTTTCGAAACAATACTGCGTTTATAATTATATCTTAAGTTTAAAAAAAATATTAATTTCGTTTTTGTTATTTTCATTAAAATAGTTGATTTTGTTAATGTTAATTTGTAATAAAAATATTCAATAAATAACATTCTTTAATTTTGACATCCCTGTTCTACGATAAAACTGTTGAATTCAAACGCGGCTATCATGACATTCGGTTAGTATCAAAGGCGGCTATATTTACCAAGCTTAGGTTCAAACACGGCCATTATTTAAGTTGACTATCAAAGCGGCAATCTAGTAACTTTATTTAAATATTATGGTGCCTTCGGATCATGTTATGCTATAGGTTTAGTGTTCATTGACATTTGTCATAACCACAAATCACAATAAAACATCCAATATAAAAATCCTCGTCTAAAAATGAGAATATGCAGTTTTCTTTGGTTTTTCAAAAATTTGTTTCGACCTACTTTGCCGTCTTTGATACTATATGACTCAATTCATTTTTGCTATTTTTAAATCCTTGAAGATCTACGATTATTGTATTGCTATTGATGATATTTTCTTCTCTCTTGGAGCTGATATCTGAGCTTTGCGGTTTCGAACGTCAACCCAGAATAAAAACCTAAATGCTTGCGCTTTTCAGCTTAGGCGCATTCAACGTTAAACAATGGGCGAGCTTTGCTACCATAGGGAGCGTCAGAAAAGGGTAATAAAACTCCATAGCTTGACGTAACACATCGGTTATAGCATCCGCGCAGCTCGAAGGATGCGCAGAAGAGAAACAGACCAACCGCCAAGGATAGGATGCGAAAAAGTATCGCATCTTATCGCAATCAGCTGACTTATACCGCCATATTCGTCGAAAACCTTGGGAATCGTAATCAGGTGGAGAATATGACGATACAGATTTCACCAGACAGTGGTCAGATGTACCCAAAGGGAGGTAACCTGTACTTCATACCTGTCTGGTTCGGTAGTCAGCAGAAGGTACAAGTACAAGAATTGGCTGTGTGACCGTCTAAATCGGGTACCCTAGTCGCTTTCTTCCTGTACCAGCTGAGAAAGACCTAGCATCAAGGCAAAATTCCACGCTTCTCTTCCAGCATGGTCGGTCTTCTGCTATGGGAACAGGCAGCCTTGTGACAGGCGTTAAAGTCCACCAGAAAGACCAGCTGTGCAGTAAAGATTAAACTATTATTATAAAGTAAAGCCGACTTCAAAGAACAAAATTATAAAATAATTTCCACCAAGGCTTCTAAAGTTGAGGCTT
>JAGSMP010003539.1:0-10098 GCA_029286625.1 Parnassius orleans
ATATCTGAGCTTTGCGGTTTCGAGCGTCAACCCAGGATAAAAAACCTAAATGCTTGCGCTTTTCAGCTTAGGCGCATTCAACGTTAAACAATGGGCGAGCTTTGCTACCATAGGGAGCGTCAGAAAAGGGTAATAAAAGCTCCATAGCTTGACGTAACACATCGGTTATAGCATCCGCGCAGCTCGAAGGATGCGCAGAAGAGAAACAGACCTCCCGCCAAGGATAGGATGCGAAAAAGTATCGCATCTTATCGCAATCAGCTGACTTATACCGCCATATTCGTCGAAAACCTTGGGAATCGTAATCAGGTGGAGAATATGACGATACAGATTTCACCAGACAGTGGTCTGATGTACCCAAAGGGGAGGTAACCTGTACTTCATACCTGTCTGGTTCGGTAGTCAGCAGAAGGTACAAGTACAAGAATTGGCTGTGTGACCGTCTAAATCGGGTACCCTAGTCGCTTTCTTCCTGTACCGGCTGAGAAAGACCTAACATCAAGGCAAAATTCCACGCTTCTCTTCCAGCATGGTCGGTCTTCTGCTATGGGAACAGGCAGCCTTGGTGACAGGCGTTAAAGTCCCCCAGAAAGACCAGCTGTGCAGTAAAGATTAAACTATTAATATAAAGTAAAAGCCGACTTCAAAGAACTAAAAATTATAAAATAATTTCCACCAAGGCTTCTAAAGTTGAGGCTTAATTCTTCTTTACACTATGCACCGACTTCAGAAACTATCATATGGAAATTATTTTATTCCTTTTAATTTGATCAAATAAGCTTTAACTTTTTATTAAAATTATAGTTTTTTTATAATATTATTGCAAAATAATATAACTAGTTGTAAAAATAATCTAACTATTTGTGATTAATAACTAAACTGCAAGCAACTTCAAACAAAGTAAACTAAATATTTCAGATGCCAGTAATTTTATGACATTCTTAAGTTGAACCAGAATACAGCAGTGCATGCTTGGCAAGAGAAAGAGGTAATGGCGCGCACTATTTCTATATTTTTTATAAAATTAAAGTTACAATCAAAATAATAATCCTCAGATCCCACGCGCCAGCAATCAAAATTAAACAAAGCACGCTACAGATGCGGACGGACTACTAGACAGAAAAAAATTATCAATTTGGAAAACCCAAAAGTGCACGCCTCATGAGCATTTTCATACTGTAGCTATATTAGTAGTATAGTTGTAGCATGAATGGGTCGGCTCGACCGGGGAAGGGCCATGCTCTCACAGAGTACCAACGTTAAATGGCAGCTTAACGCTGCTGTGTTTCGTATGGTGAGTATAGAGAACCGGAGACCCTTTTATTGGAAACGTGGCATTCCATCTTAGTCCTCACGGGTGACAACGCACCTGCATTTTGATTCGTAATCGAGGATAGATGTAGATGACTATGGGCCGCAGCAACTACTTACCATCCGGTGGACTGTGTGCTCGTTTGTCACCCTTATCCTATTAAAAAAAATTGATTTAAAAAAAGTACTGACGATAATTTTGACAAGAAAAAAAAACAGAGAATCTGATCGACATTCATTAATAACTTTTAAACGATGTTGAGTTCAATATCAAAAATCAATAGGGATCCTCCTTAGAATATATGAAATCTGATTTAATACTATATATCTCAATCTATTGTCTACATTTCTTTTAAGCGGGAAGACTCACCGACGCACAGACCAACGGACGGCAGTCCATATATTTTTTCAATTATTATTATTTTTTGTTATGTAAGCTATAGTGAATCAATTAGAAAATAAACTAATTTTACAATTCAATTTCTGTAATTATTGTAACGTTAATAATAATATGGATTTGATGTCTAGCTAAAAGTATAAAAACCATTTTATGTAGCGAAATTGACGTGTGGCCACATATCGAGAGTACAGCACTCCCCCACGTTATGAGGCGTGCAATAAAAAAAATTAACCATAATGAATAAATTTATCTGAACCAATTTATTCATAACATTCCACGATTTCATAGCTTACATAGCCGATTTATATTAAATTAATCGTGTTTAGGCCATCTAGCGTTTATTAGTCCAGCTTGAGAGTGAATCAATTATTGTTTGACAAAATGACTTTACCTATAGAATGAAGTAGATGGCGCTATTACAAAGCGATTTTACTCGGTATTTTCTGAAGGTTTAACTTCTACCACGTGTGAACTGCACACATGTTTATTTATATCTTACTGGTTTCTCAGAAACGGTTATAAAAATTTCGATGTGGGAAATTTTGTTCATATATTATATTTGACTTCACAAGTATTTCTAGATAGGTGTAATCCTTGAGATTTCTTTTTCTAATGCCAAGCAAAACTATGTCGCCCAGATACATATATCACGATATGCTACGTTATAATAAATTAGGAGAAGACGAAAACGTTACCCAAAATATCAAATGAAGTCATTGTTATACCAACGAAATAAAATAAATTATTCGCTGAATTTAAAATGAGATCGTGACGAGCTTAATTATCATCGTAACATGGGAAAACCTTAAGCGCTGACAACTCGGAGATGAGTTGTCGCCTTAGGTCTCAACACAACAGAATTTAAATTAAAGATAATATTTGACTAAACGTATGTTTGTAAGAAACATCGTTTCTGTGGGTGCGTATAATGAATGTTTGACTAGGCTAAATTTCGATATGTCTTCCTGTCGTATTTCTTCAAAAAACTAAATTGACAAACGAAATTACTACCCATCTAATGATTTTTGGCTATTGCAGTCCATAGACACTTACAGCCAACTTCAAATAAAGAAAGCTACTACAGATGCATCGTCAACTCTGAGGACTAATATGAAATGCCTCATAGCCTTTAAAATTATACCGACTCTTTGAACTCTTCAGACCAGAACTCAGGAGTGCAAGGACAATTTTTGGCAACAAAAATAGGTAAGAAGTTACCGTCCAGACGGAATTTTATTCAAAAAAGTCTTCACCTAGTAATCATATACAAGCAAGAGTGGAAAACGAGCATATATTTCATCTGATATAAGGGGATAATGTAGGCCATACACACTTATCCTTGATTATGATCAAATTCCAGATGTCATGTCACCTGTAAGGGCTTAAATAGAATGCCCTGTTACCATCGTACAGGGTCTCCGTTTCTCATCTCACACAGCACAAAACACAGCGGCAAATTTATCTTACCTTTTTTACGCCGGTATTCTATGAGAGCGTAATCCTTCCTCGATCGAGCTGATCCATTCGTGTTGCAGCGTGGATGCACCAAGTAGTAGCTTTATTTTTAATTTACTTAAATCAACAATACCTACAATATTTTGAATATGGTGTTGTATTTTTATAATATATTTTTATGTATTTTTAAAAAAATAATTATAATACGCCATACTACAAACATCATAGATTATACAAAAGCGTACTTAATATTACGTAGTATTTAAAATCAGTCATCATTATTTTCAAATTTCGTTAGATAAATTTAAAAAGTAGGCTGTAATTTGACTTTTTTATTCGATACAGATCAAAATTACAAAAACCGTTTAGTTAAAACTAATTTAGTAAGTATTTAACCATAAGGTTTATTTTAGCTTTTATAAAAAGCATAGTTCAAACAGTCGCCTTTGCACGTTGGATTTACAACTTGTCCCGTTCTTTTATACTAACGTTCAGCCCGCTTTGCGGCGTAATCTCTTTCTTTATGTGTCGCTCCTGTGGGAAATAAGAAAGCATTTAATGCATTCTATACAAGACAAGTGCACAGTAAAGAGGTGTTAGAACCGGTTGCATAAAGAGCATTAAAGTAAAACGTTATGCTGGGTAACTTTGAAATATGTGCACGTTGTATGTTATTTTTGAATGGTCTGCGATATCTCTTAATTTAATTTATTAACATACATAAATTAATTTTTACGGGAATTAAGGGTTAGATTTATACATACATAACATTATACGTCACGTCACTACCTTTTATTATAAGATAGGGCTTTGCTGCGAATTAAACAAAAGAATAGCCAAAATGTGTACAACCTCTTACCCTTAACCCTTAATCTAAAATCTTTACTTATTGTCAACAATTATGGGAATTCAATATTTATAAGTTCATACTCAAAATATTTGTTAACTAAGCGTTGCGTGAAGGAGCTAAGCGGCGCACGAGAAAAAACCACAAATAAATATTTTGGAATAAAAGAGGCAAGCTCTTACGGAACAAAATCATTGCCAACAATAATGGGAATTCAAAGTTTATTTTTGCTTACCTGAATGGTTTTAAAATGGGCATCTAAAATTATTAGCGCTTATGGTTCTGAGGCTAATTTATTTTTCTCATAAGAGAAAGAAAGAAAATTAGATAATTATGGAATGACATGGAACACATCGTCTTTACAAAAGAACAAAAACTTGCGATAAAATAACATATTGATAAAGGTAAAGCAATAAAAAAGAATCGAAAATATTAATCAAAGTTGAACTAAAAACGATTCACACAGACATTTACATTTTGAAAAACGCTTCTTAATTTAGAATAGAAATGCCGAATTTCGGAAATATTCTCACCAGGCTGATGCAACTTTGTATGAAAGCTGAGAAATCTGCACACAATCATGATTTTGTCAATATTTGTGTTGGGTTGTAAAAATAAGGAGAAAAAATATCTGTTTCTTTCCTTCATGTTGCTTCAGATTGCCATTTTAAAATTAGATAAAATATACATAATTATTATATCGGAAGAAACTGAAAATTTCAATACTGTGTTATATTTTTTGTTTGCACCTTACAGTAATTATATACATATAATTTTAAGATTTGCAAAATTAATTGACCTATTAATTGATTAAAATTAAATAATTAAATATAAGCAGAATTCTATCAAGATAATCCATAAATTAAAAGAAGAAAAAATGACACTTATTTGTCAACGTCTTTCATATTGAAAATATTTTCTGAAATTGATTAAAATTTATTACATAGGTTTAGATTTTAATATTTGTTATTGTTTTTGCTTAAATTCAGTTATTATCGGTTCAGAATACTTCATTTTCGTTTGTAGGCATTTCTTCGTGATTGTATGTGTAAATATTTTTGTGAGATGTTGACTCTGGAGATATTGACTATAAATTTATTTATTATTTAATTTTTTATGCACTTTGCGTGATCAGAATCGAAAGTAAATTAAGTGTTGTACAAACAAAAGCACAAAATCATCTAATCACTTTCTGCAGGTTTCCTACAATAGAAGAAGAAAAACTTTTGACAATATTGTGGTAAGTTTTTAAGCATTTTGAATTTATTGATCGTTATTTGTAGGATTATTATCTGTTTCAGATCATGTATTTGGGCTGTGTTAAAGTTTTCATCATGAGAATTTTGCTGATTTAAATTTACGTTGATGTTCTGTGAAGAATAATTCACGATAACATATGTTATAAACCAATACTACGTGGAAATATCTGCAAAAGCAATAAAACATCAATAATAATATATAGTGTATTAAACAATCTCTTCCAAAAATGAAATTACATAACTATACTTATTTTTAGTTTCATTTGTCCTACATACTCCTCTAAAGTGAATTCGAGTAATTTTGTGCAACCTCTCAAATGTAGGAATAATCCTGGGTTTGTGAGGCTCGAGCCAAAATTACTCAAATTACTTAAATAAACAAAAAGTTTGAAAGTTACAGAATACAAGGTTTGAAATTCCCACTAAAATAGTTTTATGGGCGTCCACCATGGCGCTCCTTAAACGTGTTTCCTTTTTTAGTATGAAGTTGGCGTTCTTCTCGGTAGAGTAATTGTGTTCTGTGATTCTCACGTGACGTGATCCAATATGCAACTGTCTGTTCTAGCAGAATGAATGTATTAAAAATAATACAAACAATATTTTAATAGAAATATTGTTTGTATTATTATATTATATTATTACATACCATACAATATTTTATTATATACAATATTAAAAACAATAATAAAAAACTAAAACTAGTAATTTAATTATCAAACAGTCCCAAGAACGCTGGCTGCGTTCCTCGCTGAATGGCCAGAAGCAACGACCAGCCGCGGATGGAGTTCCTAAGAACTTCACCGCACGTGGACCCCACGGACCAATAGTCTCTACAGCAAATGGCACAAATATATGTCATCTCTCAGAGACTCATATTTGCGCCATAGTTCAGCTGCCTCTGATGCATCCCCGACTCTAAACGAGGTATCCCTGAGATGAGAGGCCGCCAAAGTGTCACATAGTAAGTACATCCACACTAAGGACAATGTCATACCGTCGGGTCTTCTGCCATCGTCTCTAAATATTCCACAAGGCTCTAAAACCGAGGGACATTTATAGAGACAAGAGCCCTTCGGATGACATCGTTCAAAGAACCGAGCGAAAACCTACCAGCACTTTTCTTACAAGAAAGTCCGTGGAGCCCAAACTTGTCGACGCTGCTACCACAGGAGCACTGATGGGGTTGACAAATCGCCGCTCTAGTTGGATTCCTACACCGAGGCGCAAGCTTTACCCATCAAGTAATGTGCTGAGTTTGCTTGATGGTAAAGCGTGTAATGACTAGATTCCTAGTCGAATTCAAAAACTGAAGGTAGCCGGGCTAACTATGACATTAGGACGTCAAACATCAGTCCCCCACGTGACCATGGGTGCTGTAAAGCACCCGAAACATCAGGAATCAAAATTAGTAAATTGAACGCGATAAAATCCGTAAAAAAATAGTTTTATTCAAGATTACGTAATGTTCACAAAGTAAGTATTAGCGCTAAAGGAAATTTAACTAATATAGAAAACCTCATAACTTTCCATTATTTGTTAAGTTACCCAGGGTGTGAAATATATTTTCCATCAGATGTTACCTAGTGTGACATTTAACAGTGGTAAAGCCACGTGGGAGCTTTTGCTGTTGCACGTATGTGCCGACTCGAGCCGGGGTGGACTACGACCTCACAGAATACCGGCGTGAAGTGGAAGGTCTGCTTCCACGTTTCGTCTGGTGACTGCAGGTGCCCGGAGGCCGAATCCCCCCCCACATGGTAGTGGAATTAAATGTAAGACTACCCCAGGAGGGTACCAGCACCCCTGGAGAATCGCTCGCTGAGCATCCACGACCAAGCTACTCCACTCCTGAGCGTGGGTGCTCCGGCTGCCCCGCGTATCCTGGGGGGGGGGGCATAATTCTGCTCAAAACAATAACTGCTCGGGGCAAATTGAGCAAGAAGACCAAGGCGACCCCTGCCACGCTATCCGTGAATTTCTGCAACATCAGGGGACTTCACTCGAACCTAAACGCTGTCCGATACCATCTCGAGACGGCGAAGCTGGCCTTGCTCTTTCTGACCGAGACACAGGTGTCCTCTCCGGCTAATACTTCGTATCTCTCCTACCCGGGGTACAAATCGAAACACTCCTTTGTACCTCGGGCTGGAGTTAGCTTATACGTCAGAGAGTACTATCCTCGCGTCTACGGGTGCCTCTATAGGTCCCATAGCGGTAATGCCGAAACAGACCGACTCATCGGCCACGTCGTAATGGCTACAGATTCCTTGTTGCATCAGATCCCATCCGCAGAGATCGTGATCTTTGGCGATTTTAACGCCCACCACGCCGATCATGCGGGGAGATCTGTTTATGAATTTGCTTTGGCATATGGTCTTACACAGCTAGTTACTTCGCCTACGCGGAAACCAGATGTGGAGGATTGTGCACCTTCCCTGTTGGAACTTCTGCTGACCTCTCATCCGGACAGATATCAAGTCTCGGTCGACGCCCCTCTTGACTCCTCGGACCATTGTCTAGTCCGGAGTGTGGTGCCACTCACGCTGTAATCGCGGTTGCATTCTGCATCCTACCGCCGTGTTTGGCACTATAGGTCGGCTTATTAGGATAGGATGCGGTCTTTCTTGCATCTACCCTTGAGGGCAGGTTTCTTCTCGCCGGAGGATCCCAACGTTGTTCCTAATTCTGTCGCTGATGTGGTACTTCAGGGTATGGAACTGTTTAGTCCTTCCTCTGTGGTGCCCATCGGAGGCAGATCTCAGCCATGGTTTAGTCGCTCCTGTAAAATAGCATCACGCCATAAGCAGGAGTGCAACCGGGCCTGGGCTGACACATCAACGTCCCGGGATGTAAACACCAGCACCCTTAAAAGGAAGTATAATTCCGCCTCCACGTCCTTACAAAAGAGTCCTTGCCAAGGCAAAGTCAGAGCACATAGGCAGAATTGGCGAGAAACTAGTTCGCCTTCCTTCGAGAACCAGTGCATTCTGGTCTCTTGCCAAGGCTATCCAAGGGAACTTCTGTCAGTCATCTCTTTCATGCACAGCCAGCTGATTAGTGACCGCCATCTTCTGGTCTACCTGACTCATAGATGAGCGAAGGCATTGGCCGTTAGTTTGGACATTGCGAAGGCCTTCGATCGGGTTTGGCATAAAGCGCTTCTTTCAAAGCGCCCTTCCTATGGGCTTCCCGAGAAATTGTGCAATTAGATCATCAGCTTTCTTGCAGATCGGAGCATCAAGGTAGTTGTAGACGGTGCATGCTCCGATTACAAGCCTATTAACGCTGGTGTTCCACAAAGCTGCGTGCTGTCACCAACGCTGTTTCTTCTGCATATCAATGATATGTTGCGAACCGGTAACATTCATTGCTATGCGTATGACAGCACTAGTGATGCTCTATACACTAGCGGTGCCAATATTTCTCGGGAAAACGTCGCCGAGTAACAGAACAAACTTGTGTCTTAAGTCGAGTCTTTGCTGAACAAAGTCTCGGATTGGGGGCGACTAAATCTAGTCCAGTTCAATCCTCAGAAGACACAAGTTTTCGCGTTTACCGCTTAAAAGAACCCCTTTGTTGTATCTTCTCAGTTTCAATGCACTCCCCTTGTTGCCTCAGCCAGTATCAGAATCCTCGACGTCGACATATCGAGTGACGTGCAGTTTCGTGGCCACTTGGAAGAGAAAGCCAAATTGGCCTCTAAAAAGCTAGGCGTGCTCAGCAGAGCGGGACAGTATTTCATGGCGGCGCACCGCCTGCAACTTTACAAGACGCAGGTTCGGCCCCACATGAAATACTGTTCCTTTCTGTGGGCTGGGGCTCGCCAGTGCCAGCTCCGTCAACTTGACCGCATCCAGCGCAGAGCGGCTCGAATCGTTGACGACCGAATCCTTTCCGATCGGCTCGCTTCACTGGCTCTGCGAAGAGATTTTGCATCCCTTTGCATTTTCTTTCGCATCATCCACGGGGAGTGCTCTGAGGAATTGTTCGGATTAATCCCAGCCGTCAAATTTCACGATCGCACATCGCGGCAAGACTCCCGATACCATCCACACAATCTGGATGCTTGGCGTTCCACCACTGTACGTTTCACTAGGAGTTTTCTTCCGCATACGACCTCTCCACTTGGCACCATAAATAATTAAGAAAGTGTTAGGAACCACCTTTACACTCAGATGGAGTCCTGTTTGAAGAAACAAACCTGGTAGAGTATGTTTGTTCGAATAGGAACCTCCTTGTTAAATGATGAAGTGACCATTAGTCTAATGAATACAATTCAATCTCCAGTTTAGAAATTCTCCGGCACATCCACTTTTGTACTCCATAAGAGTTCATTTACATTTAAATAGAAATTACATTTACATTTACATGGATTGAAATTTCTCGTAGTTAATTTCAATAAATAGGTAGGGTATATTTTTATAGTATGTCCAAAGACACATTTTTATAGAAGCAAAGTGTCAAACGAGAACACAGTCCGCTGGTAAGTGGACGCTGCTGCCCATGGACACCTACGTCGATTCTCGATTATGAATTAAAATATATGAGCGTTACTCCAAAGGGCTAAGATATAAAGCCTTGTTATCAGTAAAAGGGTCTCCGATTCTCTACACTAACCATACTAAACATAGCAGAATAAAGCTGCTAGTTCACATGGGTATACTGTAAGAGCGTGGTGCTTCCCAGTCAAGGCATCCCATGCGAGCTGTATATATTATAAAGTGTCAAAACGCGCTTGTTACATTATTTATAACTAGATAACGAATTAAACTAGATTATTATTCAAATAGGATGAACTTATTGGTTTATGTTTAAAAGATAATCAT